>JAODKE010000138.1:25236243-25253950 GCA_026779605.1 Mormyrus hasselquistii
GGTGCCCCCCGAGGGCCCCCTCCTCAGGTCATAAGTGCCCCGCCTCCTTCGCCTTCCCCATCGGTGCCCCCCGAGGGCCCCGCCTCCTTCGCCTTCCCCATCGGTGCCCCCCGAGTGCCCCGCCTCCTTCGCCTTCCCCATCGGTGCCCCCGAGGGCCCCCTCCTCAGATCATTAGTGCCCCGCCTCCTTCGCCTTCTCCATCGGTGCCCCCCGAGGGCCCCCTCCTCAGGTCATAAGTGCCCCGCCTCTTTCACCTGGGAAACCCAAACAGAGGCACTGCCACTACCGCCAAGAAAGGTCTCTCAACAAAACTGGTGTCCGCCACAGCTCCTTTTCTGGGAGATTAACCCCAAGGTACTTCCCAGGGATTACCTAATTCCACCTGTTTCCGGTAAATAACAGCGAACTGCTGGACTGAAGCCCACTGACAGCCTGGAGAGGGAGTGTGTCAGTGGGGCACCCAAGGGGAGATGCAGCCCTCCACTGCACACGCCACAGCAAGGCTGGCTTTTCAATGGGCTCCACAAAGCAGGACTTCTTTATTAGCCAGATAATTTAAGGCATATTTAAGAATTGTTCAGGGAATGCCACTTTCCTCTCTTCCTATTGGCCAGTTTTCACATTTGGCTTAAGTTATCCAGCTACCTGGGAAATTCTGCTTTGTAGAATACCCCCATGGCTGCTATCATTATCATTATTATTATTAAAATTATTAGTATATTATATTATTATTATTAGTAGTAATAGTAGCAGCAGCATTGTAAAAGGGGGGGGAGAGCAGAGATGTAGAATGATCCAAAGACACCTGTGCGGTAGGGGCATAGAATCTAGTAATACAAAATTGGAACAAATTGGAACAAAATTAGATTAATCTGGTTTGGGGACAAATATATCATACTTTCATGGGGCCTAGTAGTTTGCCGCTTTAAATAGATGAGCCATTTAATTTAATTTAATTGAACTTACAGATACTAAAGATGGATCCAGTCTGTTCAAATTACTGCCCCCAGGTCTCTCTGGACAGCTAGTCCCCTCTGCCAGCTAGTAACGCTTCACTGTAACGACATGCTGAGAGCTCTACTTTTGGAGCAGGTAGATACCACCCACGGCCAGCACGTCTGATCCTCCCGTGCTGCAGGAATCACTGCTCTTCGTCTTCTTCTTCGTCTCTGGAGGTCTCCACGCTCCTCTCACTCAGACATCCTCTGTGAATTAACGCCAGCGCAGCTAATTCACACACCATCAGAACTCACCTAATTACACAACTTCTTCCTAGAAGACATCATGCCGACATGTGTGGTGAGCATCTGTAATTGAATTTCATTTTAAGTGCAGCGTGTCTCCCAAACTTGTGTTAACTTGCAACTCATCCAGCTCATGTAATGTGGTTAAAAAATATCGAGGTGTAATTAAACCTCACAAGGAAGAGAGAAAAACAGCTCTGAGCTTCATCTACAAAGGGGGCGCATCAAAGTCACACTTTATATGCATAAAGATGTATGAAGAATGCAATAATAGCACAAGAACTATTGAACTTGTAATTTAAGAGCTGAAAATATTGTTGAGGTATTTTTGCCTATGGTCACATTCACTTTAAAAGCATGCAAATAACTTGAGGATATGGATTGTTTAAAATCAAATTTAAAAAGTACTGAATATCCCTAATCATTCTAAATGCTCAACCACAAGCACAGGCTTACAACAATGAAGGTGTTGTCTGACGTTTATAAAGGTAATTTTGATGTGGCTGCATATTTCTGTAAATCCACTTTAAATACATTGAATATAAGCTATCTGGCTTTAATAAACCAAACACACACACACACAGATTATGTATCTATATTTTTGTGGGGACTCACCAATCAGTTCTATGGGCATAACCCTAATCTCAACAATGATAACCTTAACCCCTACCCAGCCCTAATGTTAACCATAAGTAAACAAACAAAATACGGCTTTTTTAGTTTTTTTTATTGCAATCACATGAAGAACTTGGCAAAGAGATAATGCCTCTGTGATTTTAAACATACTTGTTATGATTTAGCTAAACAATTATCTGGGTAAAGTGCTGAAATATTTCACTGCTTCAGACTGTTTCAACAACATCCTTAAAGAGTGCGGAGTGGTGGCTCTGAGGCTCAGGATCAGTGCCAGCAATCGCAAGGATGCTGGGTTGAATCCCACGAACGCCAGCAGTGATCCTACTCCACTGGGCCCTTGAGCAAAGCCCTTAACCTGTAATTGTTTTGTTCTGAGTATGACGTTAATCTACATCCAGCCCTGCAAGGAGGTCCTCTAATTTACAGGGAAGATTTGGGGGTTGGTGGCAGGATTGGGACTCCAGCCACTGGAAAACACCAATACTGGTCTGTTTGGACTGGTGAGGTGCTGAAGTATCACATGCCACATGGCTGCACTCAGGTTCTCATCCCTGAGGGGGTTTGTCATGTGGAGGGTGCTGTGATCAGCATGGGCTCCTTACCTCTTACAGTAGGAGGAAGAATGGCATGTCATCTTCGTCCGGTATGAAATACTTAAGGGGAGCATTTTGGGGCTTTTTGATATAACACAGGAATGTTGTTATATAACGGCCATTAAGCACACCATTCTCAAGTGTGTTACTGTATTACAGAAAACAGAACCAAAGCCACATTGTTACACTATTATAAAATATCTAGAAGCGAGACTAGCTCACGCTTTCTGTAATTCTTAGCGCGGAGACTCTGTCATCAGTATTAGCAACTGCGATAGTTAAGTGTCAGTTTTGCGGGTGTGTATCCTCTTGTTAACTGGGTGGAGCAGGCACACTTTGAAATGCAGGCTAAGCTACCGACAGCATGCATGCTGAGCGAGAGCGCAGCTCCGTAAATGCATGAGGCGTTCATAATGGCCGGCTTTGCGGAAACGCGGAAGAAAAGATCAAGGGGGAAGCGTGATTGTAGCCTTGGGGTGCCGCTCTCTTGGTTTGACGTGATTTTTATGAATTGTGGACGGATTTAGCAAAGACTTCTCAGTTTCAGTCAGGTGTGCTATGCAGGGCCTCCGAAAGAGTAAGGAAACCATAGAAGAAAAATGTGTTTTGAAATTAAAGCTTAAAATAAATCAGTGTCGGCTGGATATATCAGCCTTAGGAAAATGGTAATGAGGTACCTCAGACATGCCTATTGCCTACATGATCACGTACGCACAGGGTTTTTTCAGCTTGGCACAATACTGGGCGCTTCAGTTTGGGTCTAGAGACACTAGACCGGAGATAGACAAAGATGACAAAGAAGGTTCTGTATCAAAGTATTTCAAGATTAAGTTGGTAGCCTGGCTATGAAACTGGGGGGACATGCTGCAATGGATGACCTTCTGGAGGTGGGGCATTCCAAATACAAGCGGAGGATTATGCAAAACAAAAGGTACGTTATGGAAAGAAAAGCAAACAGCAAGTGGTACCTGAAAACATGCATTTCAAAGCAGCAGTCACACTTTCTATTCTCAAATACAATATCTGGACCTCTCTTTTTCTCTGGAGAGAAAAACATAATGATTTGTAAGAGTACAGGATTGTGTTATATGCACATAAAGGTATTCAAGATTGGGTAACATTTGGTAACATTCAAAACCCATATTGCATTATTCATACCTTCATAGTACATTATAAGGGTCAGTATAAGATTTAATAAAGCATCTTTTATTGACAGTCATGAGACATTGTAGTGTCGATTATAATGCTTCATAAGCTGCAGTAAAGCTCTCATCAATTAAGGATGGTTTGTACTGCATTATAGATGAAAGCTTCATAAAGCATTCATAATGCATAATAAGATGGCTGTTCTGTGTTATGCCTTTTAAAATTTTTTATAGTCATGTTTATATTGCTATATGAATGCATAATGTTTTATGAATGTATTTATAGATTCTTGAAGGTATTCATAATGAATGTTAGCCAACATTTCTTTATTAATATTAACTTAAAGAGTGCGTTTATCAGTCTGCGTGATTAAACCCTTAATCTATGTTTCAAGTCTACATCCATTCTGATAATAGAAAATCTCTCCCTTTTCCCTGCTGCCAATATCTATGTAAAACAGCTCAAACACTGGACAATTATAAGGGCAGCAAAACTTGAAACACACTCCTTTTTTTAAAAGAAAAAAAAAAAACTTGTCAATCTGCAGTTCAGCGTGAGGTCGTGTCAGTGACACAGCATGATACAGGTTTAGAAGCTGGAAGATTAATAGGATAATAACTATGACTGCATAGCTGAGACATTTGAACCAGCAACATCGGGCCAAACAGTTTCAATAAACTCCTTCTGCTGTCTTACTCTTAAACACAAGTTCAAACAAGTGGCAGGACACAAGAGTGGAAAAAAAACAAAGCATTTCAACTAAACTCTGTGCCAGGTTGGCAAGGCTACGGTACCACTACTATGTGGTATGATCTATCGACGATGCATTTCTAGGCTAATTTGTGACATATTCAGCATGGGATTACAGACAAAATGTCAAGCGTAATGACTGCCTATGCGAAAGGCAGAAAGCTGTATGTGTAATCTGTCAGCGGCCCTTTAAGGCTGGATGAAACGTTAAGGGATGAGGCGTGTTGACAGCCGGCACTGCCAAATCCAGTCAAGAACGACAAGCCGGAATAGTCCATAAATTCCCAGCTTGAGCCTCGCGAACGCACGTGAAGCAGAGCCGCCTTCATGTAAGGAAGCAGCTCGGTTCTCCCAGAAGGCTGGTCCTGCTCCTCTCGCTCCTCTCTGCTAGGTGACCTTCAGAATTAAAGGGCATACGGCAAAGTTTATGCAAAAAAAAAAAAAAAAAAATGTTACAGAACATGGTGTTTTACTACTTAAGCCGCGTTGCAAAACCCTGGGAGAAAAATGTATACAACGTGTGAACGTTGTGGTTGTGTTGTGGACAGGCTGTGCTCTGCACCTGGTAATGCAACAAGCAAAGCAAACAGATGTGGGAAGCCAGTTCATATTTCCTAAGCGAACAAAAATACAGCTCTTTCCCCGAACCCCTATTCTAGGTTTGCATTCTACTTTCCCAGGGCCGCTTCATATTAGTTAATGCTGTCCCTCACTGTCATTGTTTAGACAGCTTGAGGCTTCTTCGAGCGGGAGGGCAGCTATTTGGGCCGAGTTAACATGTGGAGAGTGGCCTGACCGACTGCTAGGAGAACGTCTGGAGGAGTGTTTTTTATCGTGGTGTATCTTAACGCGTCACTTTCCCTAAGCATGGTGCCCGCATCAGCAAGCAGCATAAGCAAGCATAAAACCCACCGATCAGCCGCCCCGCAAACATATCTCAAATTTGGGGTATCCCTGTGGCTTCTCTGGGGACTTGCTTAAGGGTTTCGGCTCGTGGGCGGCTGCCACGCGAGCTGAGCCTGGCGCAGTATCTCTACACGAGAAGGTCAGAGGCCTGTGCGTCCATCCCCGGGTCTTTGGAAAAACACAGCTGGGCGTGCTGCACTGATGTCAGAGGATGTTAATTAAGAGCGATACACAGACAGAATCGCATCACTCCAAAATAAAGCAGGAGAAAGAGAGCACTTACCAGCTAGCCTATAAACCGATAAACAACAGGCTTAGATCAAAACTGTAAATAGATTTCTATGCATCTTTCTGAGTCCAACATGCTGGAGGCAACAAAAAACATGAAGCTTATTCTGATCGAGAGGCTTTATCATCTGCATAAACGTTCCAAGTGAAATTCCACGTTTAACTACTACGACAACAAAGGCAGAGAGTTCACTGGAGAAGTTAAAAGGTCATGTGACTAACAGTACAGCGCTTCCCAAGTCGGCAGTTCTGTTCGGGTCTCAGTGAGTGGGTGGTCTCTATCCCCCACCAGTGGCAATATTTACATGCTGTTTCCTTGTCAGCTTGAGGGTCCTTAAGCACTAACTCCAGTAAACTTAAGCCCCTTAATACACACTGGAATTTATTTTATCTACCACTGCCTAAAAATAATGAATTAAATGAAAAATCATTAACATATTTATATTAATCTAAATTGCTAACATACTAATCATTGTAAGGCTTTAAACTTCCCTGGCATTGATAGTTCCAAAAATGTCAGGATCATGGAGATATAAATATTTTTATGGGTGGTGTAAATATAGGTGGGAAAATATTGAAAAGAATTAACTTTGAATCACAATCACAAATAGAACCGTAAAGGTGAGTTACATTGTGTGGAATGCCAGCTAGTAGCACGCATGGGCTATACAAGAGATCTGACAGTCAACATTCTGATATGTGACTACATACATGACCAAAGACTATGAATTACCACAATCAGCATCTCTGTGACAAAAACTGCACGTCATGAGCCACACAAGAATAGAATTTAGGGCAGGGCTAAATTCTGGCAAAGATGCATAGGGGCACAAAATCTGCATCTCTAAGCAATGTGGGAAACTGGCATGGTCTGGTGAGCCTTCATTCACCTACAGACAGGTTTACGTTTGATGAAAGCTAAAGGATGGCTTCAATTATGATTCTTCCCTCGTGATGTTCCCATGTTCCTGGGTGATAATGCCCCCATACACAAAAGTGGCTTCACGGACACCAGGATGAATGGCTTCCCAGACCAGCAGATCTAAACATTACTGATCCTTCATGAGGAGGTCTGGAGTGAGCAGTGAAAGACACGTGTACACCTCTGTCATTCCTCTGTGAAATGGAGCATTTTAATCACGGGGAATGGTTCAATGTCACGCTGCATGTAGCTCAGCACTTGCCCAACGGCGTTCCAAGACAGACTGAAGTTTTTCTGAGTCAGCCGGTATGATATCAGTGTTCTGTTGGGTTATTTTGTCCACTCTCTTTATTACTATTTATATTCCAAAAATAGCATCTTCGTGGGTCAATAAAACACAAAAATTCAAATGAACGTTTTATTTAAATGAAACATTTCTTTGATTTGTTTGAGTTCAAACGCTGTCCATTTCCAGCTTGCCAGTAATTTTCAAATTCTCTCAATGTCTGATGGTAAAATGAGAAAATCACAGAGGTCCTAATTACTGGCAGAAAGAGGCGTCGACACGCGGGGCCCATGGTCTCCCCAACATGACAAGTGGTATTTTTGGATTTGCGAAAATCACACTTTCCAGCCTTCAGGTGAGCCAAAGACCTTTCGCCGTCTGGTCCGATTTCTCAGGAGACACCGCTCTGAGTTCAGGCCAGTTCAAAAGCCCGGCCCGGCTAAAGGGAATATACAAGGGCCATTCACAGCACTGTGTGACTCGGGCCCGATAAAGCCGGCTAGTATAGGCTAATACATAATGGGGCCTCATGGAAGGCCGGAGAGAGACAAATTCACATGGAATAAGAGTAACACTTTGCTGGCATGAGCGCCGCGGCTCTGGAGACTGTCCCCATCCAGCAGACGATCACTGCCAGGTAATAAAGGAGGCATTTGTGTTACATGTCAGCGGTTTGTGTGAGGCTTAAAAGAAATGAGATGGTGTGGCGCGATATCATTCACCCGCTCTCCCACAGGGGAAAGCAGTACTGTTATTACCAGAAGCCATTGTCAAAGCTGGGCCTTTGAAATCAAATGTGGCACGGCATAGACAGCCGATACTTGTGCGATCGGTACCTCTGTAAATTGCAGCTCCTCGAGAGACGGTGGTCTCCAGTTACCGGAGAAGCCCGGGAGAAACCACCTGCCTTAGCTGAAGGCTGAAGGAAATAAAAGCATGTGTGAGGTGGAGATGCACATGAATGGGTCTCTCTACTTGGGGGGAATCGTGTGATGATACGAGGAGGGGACACCCCTTATCAGAGGGATGCTTACATGCGCACTTGAACAGACACACAAACACGGACACATACACACGTCTGTATTCATATCTTTGTGGGGACCATCCATTCATTTCTATGGGAAAGCCCCTAATCCCAACAATGATAACCTTAACCCTACCCAGCCCTAATGTTAACCATAAGTAAACAAACAAAATACGGCTTTTTTAGTTTTTTGATCGCAGCCACAGCTTTTTATAGCATTGAATTTCCTCTTGTGGGGACTGAAAAAAATGGTCCCCACAATGTCAAAACAGCAGGGTTTTAATCACATTGTGGGGACATTGTATACCTGGACCAAACACATCCACACACAAACTCCATTGGAAGGAACTCGCAGTGTGTGTCTGCGTCTGACCCTTCAGCTGTTGGCTCCTGCTTTTGTCCTCGTAATCGGCAGAGCAGTGAGTCAGGCCCATACTTGTACAGGGTGCACAGGTCTCTGATGAAGACTGAGACATGCAAATTGTTTGTTTGTTTTTTCTATGATCTCTTTGTGAGCTACAGACTTATTAAACTCATTCATCATCCCTTGGCGGATATTGCTTTGTTTGTCACCCTAATATCAGACCAAAATTAGATGTTTTATTTGGGCCTTATGTATTGTTATTTCAAAATAATTTTGATTACAGAAAAACATATTTTATGTCTATTTGTATTATTGCTAAATAACAAGTAACATTTTAAAAAATGTTTTTTTTTATTCTTTTTTTTTTAACATATTGATAATTCCAAGGTGACCAATGAGGGCCAGATTTGCACAAAATGAACTGATGACCTCATCATTTAGCCAGTTCAACTACAACAAAAGGGACACCCTTGCGAATGGAGACACTGGCCGAATAATAAACCGATCCTTTCCATCGTAATTTTCGGGATAGAAATCCCTCTTCCGGTCAGCTTGCGTTTAGCTGCCTGCTGTAATTAACCCAAACAATCGGAAATATCTCTGACCCCAAAGACCACATTATATGAGCAAACAAACACGTAGGTTATTGTATTGGGTTATGATTACGTTATTTAAATTACTTGCACAAACTTATGGTATTGAGGATAGCTGGGATACTTGGATATATGAAGACATGCGTACACAGACACACAGGTTTATAATTATATCTTGTGGGGAAGGTCGTTTTTAAAGCAGGGCAGGTGAAACTGGTAACACAAATCAGCTGTATAGCAGGAAAAGCACTTAACAATAATAATAATATCATGACGACCATAAACCTGACTCAGCCCTAACATTAAAAGTAACCAAACAAAATATAAAACTTTTGGCATTTTTACTTTTTTGATTGCATTCACAGATCTTTGTGGGGACCTGAAAAATGGTCTCCGCAACGTCAAAAAAAAAACAGGTTTTCATTACATTGTGGGGAAAAAATGGTCCCCACAAAGTATTATAAACCTAATCCACACACACACACACACACAAACACACACACATATATATATACTGACATATATATAATGATGTGAATGCACAGCACACTGAGTGCCAGTGAGGGCCAGCCATGGGATACTGCGAGTTAATCCTCTTAGCAGGGCCACTGTTTGCTGCACACAATGGGCCCCCTGGCTCACAGCTTTGGGCCAAAGCTGTGGAGATTCTAAGCAGCGCTGCGCGCGGCCCGAAAGGGGAAAGACCTCTCCTCTGAAAGGGGCAATAATTTTCTGATTGTCCCGCGGGGGTCGATGGTAAAGCTCCCTGTCACATTTTTGTCCCTGGCTACGGCAGCGGCCATTCAACAGGGCCTGCGGAGCACCGGCGTGACACACAAGCGCCCTTCCGGCCTTGTTTGCATCAAAATACCATAAACCAAAAGGTGACTCTGCCTGCAGCCGTGCAGAAAACGGGATTAGGTCAAAGTGCCAAAGTGCAGTGGGACCCCTTCCTCTGAGGTGACTGGGGGGGGGGGAAGGGCTCCCCTCTGCCCATGTGCTCATGAATAAATGGCAGAGACACTAGGTAGCATTGCTAGCTGGCTGTACTGCTCAGCTGCAGGGTTACCCACACTACCGGCTGCCAATGGGCTCCATCTTCCATCTTCCACCTTCAACCTCCTCTGTCTGTGACCACCACTTTGGAGATAAACTGAAAGGAAATTAGGTCTCTCCAATGAACAGTTTAAGTCAGGAATAACAACAAATGCACATATAGCATGTGAAACCAGAGGCTCAGTAACAGGACAGGCAGGGCAGGCAAAGGGGGGGTCCTCAGCTGGGAGGGGCCCCCGACGTTGAATTACATCGTACATCGCAAAGACAAATCTGCTTCATTTGTGTATTCTGTTTTTCACAAAAGTGTAAATAAAGGTATTGAGTTTCTCTTTGGTGACATTATTACACACTTTACAGTAAAAAGAAGGGAAAAAGTTTACCATTCTGAGGGGGGGAGTTTGAGGGCCCCATGGAGCCTTCCTACTGCGTACGCTCTCGCGGCTCACTTTGGGGCGATGTGTAAGGCGGGAGCCTTCCTACTGCGTACGCTCTCGCGGCTCACTTTGGGGCGATGTGTAAGGCGGGAGCCTTCCTACTGCGTACGCTCTGGCGGCTCACTTTGGAGTGACGTGTGAGGCGGGAGCCCTCCTTGCTTGCGTACACTCTTGCAGCTCACTTTGTTAAACCTCCAGAACAGTTTGTTTCCTCCAGTGCAGCTGCTGCCTCCAGGGGAGAGTTGATGCTCCGTCACCAACCTGGGGTCAATGTAAAGGTCAGACCTCTGTTGATATTGGCTACAGCAATCCGGAAAGACAGGAAGCTGCTTAAAAGGCAGCCAGCCCTGCTCAGTGCCTAGATAGGCTGTTATAAACTCAGATAATACTTTCAGATCCCAGTTCAAAACTCAAGGCTTAATTTTAAACCCTGTATAAAACCCTCAACTTTTACTGAAGAAAAATCACAAATACTTCTACACGTAACTTTAAACATACACACTATTATTACTATTATGTGTATATAAGAAATGTTGCTATTTCTTATATACAATACTGCGCAGAAGTCTTAGTCAAAGAAAATTATGTTTATATGATTTTCATGTTGGTGTAAAACCGTGTCTGTAAGTGTCCGCTTAACCATTTCAAAACCTTTATTAGAATCACCACTGTATTTGCAGTAACCTTCAAATATGCCAGTGTATTTTTTTTCTTGACCCGTGGCACACCTCATATGGCTAACCAATACTATTAAGTCAATAATTAATTAATAAATTAATTAACATGGAGGTTAAATTTAACAAATACATGGAATGGTCAAGGTGTCATGCACCAGAAGGAACCCAGTACCCACTGCACCAACATAGGGTCTGACAGTGAGTCCATAATGGCAGTCAAGGTGCTGCTGTCTAGCCTGTAGAGGTCTGTGCGTCCCTCCATGGATATGCCTCCTCAGACCATCACTGACCCACCACCAAACCGGTCATGCCGAACAATGTTACAGGCAGCATAACATTCTCCACGGCTTCTCCAGACCCTTTCATTGTCTGTCGCTTGTGCTCAGGGTGAATCTGCTCTCATCTGTGAAAATCACAGGGTGCCAGTGGCTGACCTGCCAATTCTGATATTCTATGGCAAATGCCAATCGAGCTCCACGGCGCCGGGCAGTGAGCACTGGGCCCACTAGAGGACGACGGGCCCTCAGGTCACCCTCATGAAGTCTGTTTCTGATTGTTTGGTCAGAGACATTCACACCAGTGGCCTGCTGGCTTCTGCCTATCCCAGAAGTTTAACTGGCTTGATGCTATACTCTGATTAAAAAGGGAACCTTTAATTTTTTTGAGCAGTGCAGTCAGGTAACATCTATTTGTTTTTTCAGCCTATATATTTACTTAAATTGTCAAATCAACAAATTGACTAACATAATACATTACAAAAAAAGTCTTACAGGAAGATTTTTTTCCTCAAAGTCACATGAGGCTGCACCTGAGGGAGGTATTCATAAGTCATGTGACAGCTGCCATAGTTTGTATATTCTGGGCATATAAAATCACTACTGCTAAGATTAGCACTGGTCTTACTGAAAAAGTAGAGTTTTCTGCATGAAACTAGATACTTACAGACACTTTTGGTTAGTAGCTGGATCTACTGTGATAGTAGTAGTAGTAGATTGTTAGATTAAAGCACTAATCAAGTATGAATTTAGAAAATCTGAAGGTCAATTTGTCAATTATATGAATTAGCTAAATATATATGCAAACGTTATTGCAAAAGTCATCAAAAAAGTCACAAAATAGGGTCCTAGTATAGTCGCTTACTGTGCCATCAGCTCAATATCTGCATTTACCTGTAATTGTTCTTGGATGGCATCACAGTCCATTATGCTTCAGTATAGGTTACATTCTTGGATCAGTTTCAGGTCCCTTATATGGTTTTTAAAAGCTGTCAGAATTATTGATGGACAGCCTCTAATTTAACCTCAGGGGAAGAGGCAGCTTAATTAGCAGCGAGACTCTGCCCTGAATGAGCCAGCAAGAAGCCCTGCAATGCAAAGGCAACCTGACATTAGACACTGCACTGCTTCAGCCCTGATCTTTTTAATATGTGATTACAGCAGTAAGGTGGATGTCTCCCTCAACAGCCAATGGGAGGAATGCATTAGCTGCAGAATGACACATATGTTGCTGAATGAATTGCTAATAGTGCTTAACATAGAGGTTAAAGATGTTGAACAAGTGCTTAATAGAGGTGAATGTTCATTTAATGACTCCGGAAGAGGCGATTACATTTTCAAGCAGCCCGTGAGACAGCCTCACGCAGAATATTATATATCTGATCTATCTGATCTCTCCTGTGCCCCATTTCACAAACCTTCACAAAGAAATCAAAATGAGAATCATAGAATGTCAGACCTGCACCTAATTGCAGTTTTTCGCTAATTTTCAAAGCTCACACATTAATAAAAGTCAACAGAATGCATTTTGTGTGCTAAATGCAGTGTTTTAAGAATGTTATCCAGTGACAGCAGGCAAGACATCAAGGCCACTGCCAGGATTGAAGTACAGCAAATCCACTGACAATAGGAGATGTGTTAAACAATGGTTGCCAAGAGAACAATCAGAAATCTTTACAAAAAATTTTTAAGGAAGGGCTGATTCTTTGGCTCACACTCTCAGAAGAGGGGGTGGGTTCAATTACAGCTGCAGACAAAATCTGTGGGGTTTCCGAATTGATTATAGTGTATCATTGTATGTGTATTAACGCTGTGATGAACTAGCATCACATCCAGGGTGTACTGCTGCCTGGGTGAGGTTCACTGAGGTTTACATCAAAGGCGTAGAAATGGGTATGGAGGATGGGGGTCGTGTCCTTACCAATACCGCGGGAGTTTGGGGGTTAATTTTCACTGGAAAATTGTACGTATGTTACGGATTATTATTGTCCCTCACTGCTTGTTTAATGGCCTCAGTAATTTCCAGAGGTGGATAGTTCAGGTCCAGAAAGTAAAAATCCAGTCCAAGTTTTGTTTTGACCAACCACTTGAGTATAAAGAATCACAGTCACAGAGTACTCCACTGGTTAGTTGAAACAAAAACTTGGTTTGGATTTTTACTTTCTGGACCTGAACTGTCCACCTCTAGAAATTTCACATCTTCCCAAGAATATATTTCTTATTTGGGGAATCATTTAATATTGCGGTAATGTAGCATTTTGCATTTTTGTTGGCCAATAATCATGCAGATTGTTTAAATACTCAAGCTAAGATACCAGACAAGTTCAGTTACTGAAGTCTGGCTTGGAATCTAGGGGCACATTAGTCATATTTCTCTGGAGCAGCGGGGAAACTCCATACAGTGGTTCTCTGATGAGTAACCGTCCTTATTTAACATTTCCAGTAATGTTGTTATTTCCCAGAACCAGCTGAAAGATTCATATGGGAATAATATATAGAGGGAGACTTACATTAACAAATTATTAATACTCTTTTTATGTGTGACAACTGTTAATTTAAAATAATCATCTTAAATTCAAGAACTACTAATGGGTTTAAGAGAAAAACTTTTAAACAGCTGTAGTTTGTTCTAAAATTAAAAACCAGTCACGTGGCTCTTGGATGATATAGGTGAGTATACAGCTGACTTGGGCAGGGAGATTTTTTCCTGGTAAGCAAATGAGAACCAGCTACAGTCCCCCTTGACATTCAGGGCGAAGATCACAGCAAATGTGAAAATAATGCTTGAGTCTTTATTCAAAATGCAAAAGTAATGGCACTGAAACGTTTAACGAGATTCTCCGGTAAGTTGCCGAGGAAAGATGCAGAGTGATCCAAAGCTATTTATTTACGCTGACAAATACTAAACAACCTTAATTAACTAATATTTATGTATTACCTTGTAGCGCTGGGTCTACCCATCGCGCAGCGGCATGCTGGACTGATACCAAATGCAAATGATGTATAAATCGTAGGCACGAGGCCGCAGAAATATTGGCCTATAACCACACGACTTCAGTGTTGCTTCTAAAAAACAATTAATCGAGCATCATTTGTAACTTAACACTAATAAACCACAACAGATGATACTAATATTTACAGGCGTCTACAAAAAAAGTTCCCACCAGCAAACTGTTGACTCTTGCCAAGCAACACAAATACTCGCTCCCCAATATTTTACATAACTGGCAAAATATATCCATGTTTTACTGTTTTACATTTTTTACATTTCCCAAAAGCTCTAGTTACATACCTGAAATCATTCAGTTAAATGGTTTTCAAAACTGTGAGTCGCTAACTAGCAAGTATGATTTTGCGAAACGCTCGTTTTTTATTTTTTTAATTTTGCATCGGATCTTCCACACGTAAGTCGCATCATTTATGTGAATTTTGCAAGTGGTTTTGGTGGAAGAGTTAATATTTTACGAAAAATATCTTATTTTCAGCAAATATAATCCATATATGAACACCATTTTAAGCTATTTTAGATGTATATTGAGAAGCATTTTAAGTTAAACGATTGCTTTGTAGTCTTAAAAAAAAGTAGAATAACGGTAGTGAAAAACGCTATTGGACAGTAAATTTGCATATATGAATAAAGATTTTTACAGTAGCGATCAAAATTAATAAACATTTGTAAAGTCACTGCTTATACTGTAGGCCTACCCGAATTTGCATCTATCATGAATTGAAGCGATGTATTTTTATGTATTTCCTTATAGTGAAAACCCACCCATCACAAAATAAAAAGTTGCAGAATATAAGGTAATAAAACGGAGGTAGTAATTACAGTAATGTACAATTTAAATTACTGAATTATGTATAATTCAAATACGCTATAATCGTAAAGCACAGTACAATATATAAAATTGGCTACAGCTTATTGTAGTATCGCTGCTGCAAGTCGGTGGCTCGTTGTTGGACTTGATCACTTTGATGAGTTTATATTAGTCATTGAGAGAAAATTATTTTTCTCCGTCGTGTTTTATATGTATGCACCATTAGCCTCAGGTAGCTATAGCCCGAAACAGTTGGATTACCACAAGGCAAATTAGGCAAGTACTGTAAAAAAAAAAGAAATATTATGGTCATTTGATTTTTTTTCCCATATGTTATGTATAAAAAGACCCAAAATTAACATGATTACTATATGAATTATTTAAACGGTTTTGTACAGGAATGGCTTTTTTGCAAGCTTTTTGATCCATATAAGTGGTTGATCACTATGATGGTGATCACTATATGTGGTTTACGCTTTTAAATATTGCTAGTGTTGAAACCGATTGATGGTATTACCTTTGGTAGCTGAAACTGTTTTCCCACCCAGTTTACGTGTGACCTCTTTTTGTTCGGTGTCGTCTTCAAATATGCACTAATGTCACGATGCCTCCAAACGGACATGGCATTTTTCTTCGATACAAGCTGCTCGCTGCTCAGTCGGATCGGCATTTGACTTCTCCTCCATGCTGCTTCCATGTGGCAGACTGGACGGGGCAGAGTCACGTAACAACACATGCGGTTGTATGTTTTTAAGGGAACAGTCCATGAACGTACACTATGGATAGTATTGACAAGTTTTTAAACTACTAACAGAACAAAAAATTACTAAAGTAACCAAAATGGAGAAGATTATGTTGATTAGAAGTTTGAAATGTCAGTTTTGATTATTTTTTGATGAATTGTCCAGCCCTACTTCCTGCCCTGTTATGGCCGGAGGTGGAAAGTGGCATCTTGGGAGGTGGGGTTGTGGTGTCTGAGGTAGTGCAGGTAGAAATGATCCCTACTGATGCTTCTTAGCACATCATGGTGGAATGCAGCAGTAGCCAAATGTGCTCCAGGATAGCGCCCCCTGAAGCAGATATGCAGAATTGTTCAAATTATAGGGTGAATCTCAATACCAAGAACGCAAAGATAATATTTGTCAAACTGGCATGACCAGTCTTGCTAACTTGACTTCCAAGAAAGAACTTGGAGTGCAATGAATCATGGGATGGGTCTTGCTCAGCAAGGATGCAACTGGTGAATCCTCGATATTTGAGGCAGAGCAAGATCAACATCTGGGAATTTTTGATCATCCTCTGTACTTGTGTTCTTAGTATTGGAACTGATCTTCGGCAACGGAAGATGACGCAAAGCGAATATACGAGCACATGAGTATGGTGAAGTATGCATATAGAGAATCTCCCATTGTCCACTTTGGCAGTATGGACTGGACCGACCCATCAGGAAAGATAAAGGTGGAGAATGCCTCATTGCTGCCGTAGACCAAGAGGGTATCTAAAGACCAAAGAGATGCCAGGTGGAAGATGGCAGAGACAGCACATGAATACTGAACGGGAAGAATGGATGTGGACAGGCTGGGTAGGGAGGAGAAAAGTGAGACCCAAGTCAGTAAGATTCTAACATTTGTAGTTTCCAAGTCAGTATCTTATTCAGTCGGCAGGTGGAATCTGCTATTCATAAAAAAGTATAAAGAAATATCTACCATTAATCAAAACATAAATACAGATGTATAAGGCTTACACGTTGTGATCAGTATATACAATGATGAAGGTAGTGGCTGCAATATTCCCTTTTGTAAGATTTGTTCCAGGCAGGAGGGGAGTGGAGTTATGGTTAATGAAAGTGACAACGGGCAACATTTCAGCATCAAGAGGAAATGCATAAGTAAAGGAAGCAGGTCTCGGGTTACTTAAAGGGCTGTGAGATTAGGCACCAAGGGAGGAAACGCCACCACCTCGTAAGTCACATTGTGAGTTAGGCACAGCTGAAAGCAATGGGGGAGCAAACAAATCTATAGGAGTCCATGTGAAGGACTTCATTATGTGAGGGACTGAATTAGCAGGAGTGTACATTATCTTCTGTATAGCATTGTGTCTTTTTCTGTTGCATATGTACAATTTGAAGTCACTTTTGTCAGACTGCTGCTGTAGCTCTTTTGAAATTTCCTTTGGGATCAATAAAGTACTACTACAACTACTGCTGCTACTTTACTACTACTATACTACTACGTTTGACAAATCTGCCAGCATCTTGGGATTTCTTGTTTCTATAATTCTGTTGGCTCCCTCTGGCCTGTCTTATTCAGCTGAATGTAACTGATGAATGATTTGCTAATAGTTTTAGATTTAGAAACATTATAGAAATGCCACTAGGTCTACAAATCAATACGTTTGCAATAGAATGCTGTTAAAATAGCACAATACATTTATAAAATGATTTGTATAGTATTTAAGTAGTAATTTTTTTTAATTTGTTAACTGACAACAAAAACATAATGGGTGACCTTTATGCTCTGGGAACATAAAAGAAAACTGGCCATCAGAACAGTGTACACTAGAAACATTTTGCCTGATTTATCAGAACATCCTTGGAATCTTCTAGAGGTGCCAACAGACAAAAAGTGTGATGCATGGGAGGTTTTATGTGCCAGGGAGGTAAAGAGTTTATTTTCACATATGAAACACAAA
>JAODKE010000138.1:25259594-25291277 GCA_026779605.1 Mormyrus hasselquistii
ATCTATCTATCTATCTATCTATCTATCTATCTATCTATCTATCTATCTATCTATCTATCTATCTATCTATCTATAATCTGCACAGAATATGTATACTGGCATTTTCTGCATTAACAGCGTCCAATGGACAACTCATACTTATGAACACTGCTGTAAAACCTGCTACATTAAAAATTCAGGTTACATACAATAGCTTGTAATAACGAATGTATGACTTACTATGTAACGCTCATGAAAACTGAAAACATTGCATGGCTTCAGCGGTTCATCAGCTTGAGGTACAGTACCTTATCATATGTCAGGTCAGGTTGATGCAGCATGTTGCCGCACCCACCACACAGCGAAACTCCTCGGGATCCCTGTTGGTGACCCCCTAGTTCCCCTCTCTGCAAATGGCCACCTATTTAGTGTTACCTGAGCGTTCTCTCGGCCTGGTCCAGCCGCTTGAGTCCTCAGCAGTGAGGATCCTGTGAGCCGGATCACCCTCAGGGAAACTCGCCACATGGCCGTAGTGCCGTAACTGACGCTCCCTCACAGTACAGATCATGTGCCTCATTCGGGACTCCTCTAGCAACTGCTCCTTCCAGACAAAGTCAAACCAGCAGGACCCAATCATTCTCCAAAGAGACACAGTACCGAAGGAGTCCAGTCTTCATCTCAGCTCACTGGATAGTGTCCATGTCTCACAGTCATACAGCAAGACAGGGAGCACCAGGACTCTAAAGACTCAGACCTTCGTCTTCTTGCAAAGATATCAGGAACGCCACACACCCCTTTCCAGCGACCTCATGACCCTCCATGCTCTTCCAATCCATCTGCTGACTTCATAGGAAGAGTCACCAGAGACATGAATGTCACTGCTGGGGTAAGGAGGTAGTTGCTGCCGTGTCCTCCGTAAGGACTTTTCCATCATCAGCCCTGAGTGCTGCTGTCTGCGGAACCAATTTGCATGTGTGTAATGTTTGAATTCCTCTGTAAGCAGGACATGGGTTGCTAGACCATAGATGGTGTGTCACTTGCTCACAGATTCCTCTAACAAACGCCTCCTTATCTGCTCTCAGAGCCCTCACAACCGCCCTCCTCAGTTCCTGGTACAGACTGGAGTTGCCATTAAGCTGTGCGCTAAGCTGAATTTTCAAAGTAGCAACAAGTCTGTGGTCAGAATTCACAAACTGAGTATTCCTGTAGACCCAGTAGTTTTGTAGGAGCCTCCAGTGTCTGTCCACGAGGATGTCATTGCTTACATTCTGTTTGTGCCAGATATCAATAGAATTGACAAAAAAACTTTCTAAATAATTTGTTTCAAATCCAAATAGTCTTTTTACAGGAATAGCAAAATTTTCACCTTCACTTTACTTGAGGGACAGTTCTACATTAATTATTCTCTAATGCCTTTTCTTATCGAGTACTTGCTAACATGATGCAGCATTGAGATTATGTGTGAAATTCCGCACGGAGTTCTGTGCTAACAGAACGGCACTCACTAAGAGCGAGCTGCTGATATCTGTGCAGGAAGATGGGCGTTGGCATAAGCTGTCAAACACACGCTGCTGACAGCTTGGCGCAGATATTATGTCAGCAACCTGTTTGTTGTCTTAAGAGAGTCATCTTTCCATTTCTGACAGTAATTCTGTCTATTTTTATTTTGCCATTTCTTAGCCGTGAAAGAAATAGGCTTGCCTAACCAATATAGTAGGCGACCTGGGCACCAAGGCCTGTTACGCCCAGGGATGGAACCAAACCAAATGGATGTGGGAATTTTCAAAAATGGCCATCCTATGTTGCTTTATTGAGGTATGGCTTATTTTCATGGTTTACAGGAGCAGGGAGGAGAAGCAAGAGAATTGCTGTTCGAAATAGAAGAAATTAGTCCACAATCTTGTACAGGGACCAATGTATAGGGGTCAAGTCTTATAGTATTTCAGGGTTTTTTTATACATAGGTTGAGATGTATGTCAATAAGCCTGGAGCAAGCAAGGGAGACAGAAAACCAACCTACACAGTCAAACATATGAATGCCTAAAATGACAGACACCTGCTTCACACTCCTGAAATGACAGACACCTGCTTCACACTCCTGAAATGACAGACATCTGCTTCAAACTCCTGAAATGACAGACACCTGCTTCACACTCCTGAAATGACAGACACCTGCTTCAAACTCCTGAAATGACAGACACCTGCTTCACACTCCAAAATGACAGACACCTGCTTCAAACTCCTGAAATGACAGACATCTGCTTCAAACTCCTGAAATGACAGACACCTGCTTCAAACTCCTGAAATGACAGACACCTGCTTCACACTCTGAAATGACAGATGCCTGCTTCACACTCCTGAAATGACAGACACCTGCTTCACACTCCTGAAATGACAGACACCTGCTTCACACTCCTGAAATGGAAATGAAATATGAGCTCTGCAAGTGGACATGTAGGATCAAAAAAGAATGTGCATATAGAGAAAATAAAGACCACGACCATTTCTATCATTATTACTACTGCAGCCATAGCAACATTAAAATGTATAAATTAATAATACAGGGGGTAACTGCCATGCTTGTTGTACTGTAACTCTTCAGCAGCATGCACCCTATGGTGCACTCTGCAGGAGCAGGTTAATCTCTGCATGTGCTGTAACCCTAGCAGTTACATACCCATTAACCTTGTTCTGCTTTTCCTGAAAAGAAGGATTTGGGCTGGGCCTTTGTAATGAGATCACATCCTGTCTTTGAACTTGACTTTGTCAAAACCGTCACTTGCATTACAAAATCTTTATCTTGCTCATTATTCTGCATTCGGAAAGCCTGAGGGACGGGTGTTGGTGTTTGTAAGCCATGTTGGATTCAGGGGTTATCGTATGGGTGCAGGATGCATATGTGTGCAGTTGACATTGTGAAGCATCTAATCCCACGCCGTGCTTAATATGCTTTTGATGAACCATAAATCGACATGTAGATGATGAGCTTCATAACTTGAAGTGATGTATGGCTCTCACTCTCAGCTCAACTTGGAAGCAGAATCAAAGGTTGCAGGGATGAGATCTAGTCTATAGCACAAGACGAAACCTGTAAGCCAATCCCCTTAAGCTCGAGTGCCAAGACCATCTTAAACGTAGCCATGTCATCTCACATGAAAGGAGATACACAGGCAGCAGAGGAACTGGATCCATTTCTGTCTTTCTCCCCGAGGCATCGTGCTCAGCCATACAGAGCTCACTGTTACTCTCCCCAGAAGCCTGCGGGGGTTCACCTCTCCTGCACCTACACCAAAGTTTACCCACCTTCCTGCCAGCGGACCTGCTTCAAGGGACCCGTCCAGTTTGACAAGCCGGCAGAAATTCAGATTCCGTACTGCCAAGACAAAAATGTGCAACTGGCACGAAGACTTACCCAATGGAAACCACAGGGCAGAAAGACAACCAGCAAAATAGATTAACTCTGATTGGCCGGGCAGCTTTTAAAGGCTTACAGACTCACGGAAGTATCACCTTCAGCCCAGGCTTCCTTGGAAGTGCCCATCTGGATGGAATTAAGCAGGGATTCATACTTATCTGCTGTTCCTTTAAACTTTGACCTTGAACCTTGGGTCCTCCTGGTGATGTTTGTATCAGGACCCATCTGCGCCAATGTTATGTTTCTCATGTTATTTTAAATTTCTTAATGCTATTTATTTTTGGATGGAAACTAATAAACATGAAAGAATCTATTCATTTTTTTCGTTTGCTGACGGATTTTAATTCATGGATTGCCAAGCATTCTGATCAAGCTGGTCAAGGGTTCAATGAGTACTTACTCACAGCTTAATCACACAACTGCCAGCCCCCGTGGCACACATGAGCCTTCTGTGGTAAAGAAACACTCGAATAAATCAAGCAGTCACATTCATTAACAAAAATATGTTTAGATTAATTGTGATTCAGTATTGATATTGCCTAAATTATCCAAACGACAAAAACAAAGAGAGAGGATGAAATGGAATATGTTTTTTAGTCCAAACTCTATGCATATAAATCTTCTGTAACTGCTTATCCAGAACAGGGTGGGCGGGGGGGATTGAAATCACATGGCAGAGGACACCCCGGATGGAACTAATGAACTGCATACACATACTATGTACATCATGGTTTGCTTAATTTAAGCTTTTATTCAAATGAGCTTTTTACTGGGGGAAGTCAGCTGAGGTAACAGTGTGACCTCCTGCATATTCTTTTTGTTCCTCATTGCAGACTCTTAACCATTTCTTTACAATGCATGTTTTTACCCATTACTTTACAATGCATGCATTTCACCACATTTTCACAATGCATACTCACCACCATTACTTTAAAATACATGCTTTTCACCAGTTCTTTACAATGCATGCTTTTCATTACTTTACAATGCATGCTATTAACTATTACTTTACAATGCATGCTATTAACCAATACTTTACGATGCATGCTCTTAACCATTTCTTTACAATGCATAACTTTAACTCATGACTTTAACTATTATAAAGCATACTTTTAACAGTTTGTTTGCAATGTATGTTCTTCACCATTACTCCACATTGCATGCTTTTACCTATTACCTCACACTGCACACTATTAACTAGTGTTTTATTACCTGCCCATTTCTAAGTGTGATTCAGGCATGCATATATATACCAGGCGGCGTTGGCCCTATTTTACATTGAATGAGCAGTGACATAAAGCAGACATCACCTGTCCCACCTTATTTCTATTTAAGTGTTTCTTGCATGACTTTTCATTTTTATTATTTCTCTAAACATCAAACAGGACAATGGGGGAAAATTACTAAGTCGTGGTCTGGAGCTGTACTGACAGGTCGCTGCCACAAGACAAGCAGACAAAGAGCTTTCCATTGTCTTCTGTGACAAAGGGAGGAGAAACCATTCTATACAACCGTATGGTGGCCCAGTGGCTGAAATATCAGAGAAGGAGACAAATCTGTCGTCATCTAGGGAGGATGTAATACCAACTCCTCAAAGAGGAAAATGGCTTCAGGGCCAGAGACTGTAAATTCAATTCAAATTGTTAATCAATTCATATACTTAAGGTAAAGCTAAAAATACTACATCGAAAAGTTTTTTTTGAGAATAATTCATTCAGACTCTACATACTTCAGTGATGCATCAATAAAAATTCTCAAGTTTTCCAAAAAAAGTGGCCAACTTCATATGGACTTATGAGACCTTGGACAATTAAAGACATGCTATAGCATATCTTGTCTGCTAAGGGCTGGGAAAGCAGCTTAAAACTCACTATTGCATTACTTCAAATAAGTTTTTACACTTGCATTTTTACATACTATCGTAAAAAATAAAAAAAACTTTAAATTTGTTCAAATGTTTCTAATCAAACTTATAATATGTAGAATTCTGGGACAGATAAATATATACACAGATATAAATACTAGAGAGATATATATTTAAATCTAGGACTGCAGGAACTTTGGAGGGAATATTTTGTGAGAATGGAAATATGGAAACCTGATTCCATTTGTGAATGTGAGGAGGAAAGTGAGTAGAGGTATTTGGGGTAATTAGAGGGAGGATGACAGCTACTATCCGTTTTAATGTCTATATTCAGGAAGCTAGACACCTGGTTGCCGTAGAGCCCCCTCGTCCCGCTGTCCGGATCAGGTGGCCCCACCGACCAGCGCCTCAGTCTCCCCAGATTACTACATCTTCACGGGACCTATCTGCCGTAAATGTGTTATTAAGTTTTCAGCTTTCCATCTCAGAGCAGGGCTATTAATTGAGCTACGCTTGGCGTAATGGCAGACTATAACTCATGGTAATGAGAGAGGAGTCAGATGTACTTTCCACGGAGGATCTGCTGTAGATATGCAGATGCAGCTTTGGGAATGTGTACATTGGACTTGGGAAGACTGCGCTAAGCATGTGACCCAGTCCATGTCTTTGCTCACATTTCAGTTATATTTAAATTTATCTTGCTTCGGCACAATAATTGGAAAAAAAGAAAGCGTCTCACTTTAAAAACTTTATTTGGCAAGATTTGTATGTATAATTAAGTAAAAATTCCATTAGTGATGCATCAAAATCCTGAAACATAGTTTGACTATAAAAATTTGGCATAAAACGCTATATACCTTAACAATATAATGTTGTTCCCCCAGAGTTTCAGGTAATGAAGAAATTAATACAATTTTTACTATGCCTATAGAAATCTATTTTCAGGTTTTATTTGCACTGTTTGGTAAAACTAGACAATAAAACAATAAAATAGGAGAAATTGAAGTTTATTCAGCACCCTCTCGAAATAAATGCTTCAAAGCTATCATAATGTGTTCAAAATAGTTTTTATATTCTAATTTTTATATTCTTTCTTACATTAAAATGTTTCAATGACCAAAGGGCATGTCAATGCATTTCAATTAGGCCGCTGTTAATGTTTCATTGGCATGACTCAGGGTATCGTTACTGTGGCAGTGAACACGCCCACATCACAATGTTAAACAAGGTCACACAGGTGCAGGATATATATGCGGTAGATTAACGAACACCGGAGAGCCCATTCATAATCGGCATTCCTTTGAAAGAAGCGCAATACTATTTTCTAAATTCCCAGCAGGAGTCAGTACTACTAGGTTAGCAAATTGAACAAATCCCACCACGAGATTTTGACTAACAGCAAATAATTCAATTTTTTATAATACCCACAATATGGATGGGACTTCCCTTACCTAAAATGGAGCATTTGTGGCCGTTATGTTATCAAAAGCTAATTCTGTCATTGTACATTCTTCCAGTGTGTCTAAGAAAAAAATGCAGGTTGTTTCTGCATGTTTCGGACTAGGAAGCAAAAGCAAAAAAAGAAAAAAAAAACATAACAACAGGAGCAATAGCTAAAGGTAGAGATGGAAAGACTGACGTAATATCTGCCCAAATGAAACAGCACAGTCAAAACAATGTGGTCTTTATCCCTGATACTGTGCCTGGGTATATGAACGTCTATCAACACATTTTCTCATCAGTCAGACAGTGCAGGTCACTCTCCCCAGTACGCCTCACCTGCCAGTGAACTTCACACTGCCTCTTGTTGCAGTCAGGGGGCTGTTGTCTCTCTCCCATTCCCTCCCTCATTCTCCTTCTCTCTCTCCCTATCTCTGTAACCAGCAAAACAAACCCTGGATTCCAGAGGTAGACCCTCTGGCGTTGATACTCGCACCGCACTTATTCCTTATATGTTTTTACATGAAACTTTTAACCGAGGACCCTGATTGTTCATCCCGCCGCTCACGTCGAGGCACAGTCACCGCACGGCATGAAACCAGCTCCCCCGGAGACAGACGGGTTCCTGAAGCCCACTGAGTGCACGAAGAGGAGAAAAGCTGAAGGAAAGAGGCTGGGAAGTTCACAAAAGAAGCATGAAACATGCAAAGACCCAAGATGGTGTTCAACGAAAAGGTTGCTGCCAGTGACCCTCCACATACACCCAGTTGTTTATGGCATTTGTCATATTTAAATATTATCAATGCATATCTCAGAGTAGCTGCTGGCCCTCAAGAAAAACCCCCAATTTTTCACCAAACAATAATGAAAAATTTGACTAAAATCATATTCTGTCTTCAGATTTTCAGAATTACCTCGTACATTGAGACACTGATGGTCAGAAAACATTCATCATGCTCTCACACACCGAGTTGACACAGGGAATACATTTATTTTCTTGTTGTTTGTGTGCCAGGAAATTCAGAACTGTCTATGCATTATGGGACCTGTAGTTTTGGTTTGAATTTGTCAGCAAGTGAAGTCATATTAAGGAATTACCATCCATACATTGCTCTAGCCACTCATCCTATTATCAGTACCAAACCAAACAGTTACGAAGAAGGAGGGAAAATCCAGGAAGGTGGCCATAATGTTTGTGGCTCCAAAGAGAGACACAATCGCTTTTATCAATATGGAAGAATACACTTCCAGTCAGCTATGATGGTACAGAAAAATGTCTCAGCAATCATTTCACAATAAAACTGGTAAATTCAAAGTTCCATGCAGGAATATCCAAATATATCCCAATATAATATTGCGTTCCCAAGATAGTTTCAACCAGCTGATACTGAGCAGAGTTAGGGAAATATATATAGCTATTGTTCTGTAATAGTACTTTATAATTAGTTTCACCACTAGCTGAACAATAGCCTTTTAGCATTGATAATTGGCAAAATAAGTGTATCAAAATAATGTGCACCATGAAAGCCAAAGTTTTCTTATGCTCTTGTGACTTTTTTAAAAAAAAAAACACGCTATTTTAGAGTAGAGTCACAGAAGCAAGTTTTGCAGGCATTGAGTGGAATTCCTGAGGTGTTTTGTGCTGGATTTAAATATAACGTGGGTCAAATCTCTCTCTCTCTCTCTCTCTCTCTCACACACACAGACACACACACACATACAGACACACATACGCATGAAGACACAGTTCATGTACTCAAAGCCTTATGCATGTTCGCACACACACAGAGTTATCTTTGTGGGGACTCTCCATTCACTTCTATGGGCATAACCGCAATCTTAACTAAGACAACCTTAGCCCCTACTCAGCCCTTAACCTTAACCTTAAGAAACCAAACAAAATATGAGAATTTTGGCTTTTTTAGTGTTTTTGATTGTGTTCACAGATTTGTAGAAAACTGAGGTTTATTTTGTGGGTACCTGGAAGGCGCAAACCCGCAGTCTCACTCAGGCAGCGTGGCCTGACATGGTCATGCACCTCCACGCTTCTGTCAGCAGCTCTTTAGGCCTCTTCTGCGCTGGTAGCTGCATGTGTGATTTTTTTTTCTCACAAAATGGGTGGAAAATCTTTTTCATCTTATTTTAGGCTGCTCTCCCTTTCAAAAGCTTGACGCTGATTTGTTTGAAAATGCTCAGTTTCTGCTGTGTTCTGATGAGGAATTTATCCTGGTTTGACATTATTCAACCCTGATTTTCCAATTCAACTTTAAATCCAAAGATGTAAACCTTTTGTTTACTTATGATCTTAAAGCATCCAATGGTACCTAATATAATACTATAACATTTGTTTTATCAAGGCATTTAAAATGAATTGTATATTAAACTAATAATGAGTAGTGCTTTGATTATTGTTCCGAATCAGATAGCTACAGATTCCAGGTAACTTCTGGAAATGTGCATAATGGCCCTCCGATCTCCTTTGCTGTGAGGTGTTCCTATCAGGTGAACGTGTAGCAGCACAGTCTGAAACTCGATGAAGATTCCACCTCCAGAAGAAAAATGCCTTTTGTAATAACAAATACTTGGAGTCAGCTCATTACTTCAGTGACATTGTTCCCTTCAAAACAAGCCCCGACTCTTCATCATGATGAAACTCTCTCCATTGCTCACATCCCGAAAATTTATTGCCCTAAATCCATTTACAGCAGACAACGTGCATTCCGAAGCTGATTTGTTGCTCAGGTACAAAACAATGCAGAGTTTTTGAGGAATGTCTTGAGCAGCTGAGGGCAGGAGTGTCAAGCATAGGGGGTATATAGATTTTGAAAGGAAGTCGCAGAGAAGCATGGGGTAAGAGTTAAAGAAAAATGTACAGATCAAGGAATAGCTGGAATCTCCATACATGACATCAAAACACAATGACTGCACTCGTGTCCAAAATGCATGCAGCCTGTAGTAGTCTCTCTAAGAAAGAGGTTAAGCTGTTGTTTTGTTTTGGTAAACAATGCACAAAATCCCTTTTTCCATGTAAAAATTGGCAAAACGTGTTGGGTGATTTATAGTGATTACTGTGAGCCGTCCTTTATAAAGAACATCAAATAAAAAAAGGAGCATAAAATCAAGTTTTACTACATAACACAAGCATTCCGCAAACATCCCCAAGGCAAGCTGGCATTTTTGCAATGTTTATCTTCCCAGTTCCTGCAAGAACAAGTCTGGGGAAACCCATAAGGAAAAGCTGATCGGCAAGGCAAGGGAGCAGCACGCAGGGATGCAGGTGCTGATTACAGCACAAGAAAGCTTTCTCTAATTATTCACTTTTCCTCAGAGACAGACGCAACTCGAGGTTTAAACAAAAAACATTTGGCAAGATGAAAGATCATAAAGTAAAATGTAAATATTGGACGTGCAACTGAACAAAATGTCTGACGATTTGGTGTATAAGACGTGTAGATGTTTGTGTTTTTGCATTATTTTATTTGAGGATCTGGAATTCTTATGAGCTACAGACACTAAAAGCTGCATCCCTAAGCAACAATAGTACACTAGTAAATTAAAATAAACATTGTTTTAAGAAACAAACTCAAATTAAGAGGAGTAATGGAATGGTCAAGAAGATATTTAAAGATATTTAGAATCCAGATGTACGGTGATTAAAGGCTTTCCCACAAAATACGAAAAGCAATTGATTCCATTTATAAGAAAATGTGAGGGATCTATTGTTTTAGTTCCCTTGCATGGAACAAGCCTTAAAGAATTACTTTTCAAAGGCATTATTCATTCTGAGATCTCAGCCCACAATAGGCCTTTTTATTGTGATGTGTATTGTTTTCTTTATTCTGGTTAACAAGGTGCTGTAGTGCTTTTTGCCACAAGAAGAAGCTCTTTGCCATGCTTATGGAGAAAAGCCTGCTTAGAGTAGAGTGAAGCAGGGAAATTATCAAAAAAAAGCATTGAATAGTTAACCAAGCCAAAGTCTTGGATTAAAACAGAACAAACGGGTAGAATATGGGTTGGCGAAGTTACCTGTCCCTGAAGTTCAGAGCTGCAATAGTCAGACACGTACAGACTGCTTGCCACACAGAGAGCCAGCACTACTATCCGTCATCAGAACCATTATCCTTTGTTGGAGTCAGACCTACCTAAGCCAGGTGATGAAAATGCAGGTTAAAGTGCATTCGCACAGGGCAGTTCAGTACCTCTCTGATTTCCATACCCCAAAGATTAATTTCCCTAAATTATAATAGTGTGAGTTGAGATAATATTTGTTTTAATGGCAGAGTTAGATATAATTACTTTGAAATGCCCCTGAATGGCCATGTTTATAATAACTAAGGGTTAGATGTAATTATAAATTATCAATGGGCAGAGACAATTCGATGTTCTAAGAGGAAGCTGAATTGCAGAACCCTATAATTTAAGTCAAGTGAAATTTCTTCATAATTTTAAGAGCTCATGACGAACAAAGACATAAAGGAATTTAAGAAGACTTATTGTCATGGTTAAGTCTAAGACATCTCATTATGTGAACCACATGACCTTGGTGCGGCAGGAAGCACCGCTAGGCTCTGACAGCACTTCATTAATAGTCATTATGTAAGCAGAAATGTGGCTTTGTTTAATCAAAAATAAATACCGATGTAAAAACAAAGTACAGCAACACAATATTAACTGTATGTAGTCCTAACAACAAGCAAAGATCTACTTCCTTAATCTGTCTCCGTAATGACATTTATTTTACAGAAACATCACAAACAGACATTTGAGCATCGGGGTAATATGTGTGTCTGCTAAAATAAATCTCAGGTAAGACAGCTTATCAAAAACATCCAGTGGTTTTAGGTTTCTAGCTCTTTTTGTGTTTCGTTCGGTTGATTCATACAAAGATCCAGACATATTGCACAATTGCAAACTGCTCTCTCACAAACATTGCTGTGTTGACACTGACTCCGTTTAATATTGGTGTATCGTAATACTTGAAGGAACACATTTACTTATAAGGCAACACAAACTGGTGACTCACTGCCAAGTCATAGTCATGTGATGCTCATCATAGCCACGTGATGCTCATCATGGCCACGTGATGCTCATCATAGCCACGTGATGCTCATCATAGCCACGTGATGCTTTTATGATTCTGATTCTGATCAGATCTCAACAAAAGATTCAAAGATTTACCTTTGCGAACAGCAGACAAGTAGGCGTACTTTTGTCTATAGATGCCAAAGAATAAATACTACTCAGAGTCTACTCTAAAATGAGTGGAATGACTTCCAAAACAAATGCACAATTATCAACCATGACAATTTGATGGGACAGCCTGATTCCCAAATTCAGATTTTGTTGGCTGAACTGTAAAGTTGATTTCCAAACAATCGTCACAGTACTATCCAATATTGCTGATAAATGGACACAGGTAATGAACAAATTTGTGACCTGCCAGAATTTATGGAATACTCTTACTCGTGGAACTTCTGTGAATGAACAGCATGCCGAAGGCGTTACATTGGATTCATGGAACATTTACACTCATGAATGATAGAGTAATGACAATTAATATTAATAAGAATATCAAGTAGGGAATTTTTAGAAATTTATTTTATGTATTATAAAAAAGCCTTAGGCCACCAAAGTCTCTCCTATTTTGATTCTTCAATAATATAAAACATTAAGCATTACAGTTGTTTTTATATCATAGTTAGCTGTTCAGGCGTGTGTTAGTCCTGGGGTCTCCTCCAGGTTCTCAAGTTTTCCTCCACAGTCCAAAAACATGAAAAGGTTAATTGGAGTTACCAAACTGCCCTTAGGTGTGAATGTGTGAGTGAATGGTGTGTGAGTGTGGTCTGCAATGGGTTGGTGCCCCATCCTGGGTTGTTTCCTGCCTTGTGCCTGTAGCCTCAAAATAGGCTCCGGAGCCCTGGAATCCCGCATAGAACATTCAAGTATAGAAAAAAGATGGATAGATGGACAATTTGAAAAAACATTCATAGATCCATCCATCCATCCATCTATCAATCCATCCATCTATCAATCCATCTTCCAACTATTTATCCAATACAGGATTATTGTGACCCTGGAGCTAATCCCAGGAAGCACAGGTCATATGGCAGTCAAACATCCCGGAGGGGATGACTGTCCATCACTGGGAACAGACACTCATACCATTTCAGTTCTCTGGGGGAGGAAGCACACAAATATGGGACCTTGCAGCCCATGAGATCTGCAGGCCCACTGAGCCGCCTGATTTTACATATTCTTGGGTTTTTAAAAAATATTTTTCAGTTATCAAATATGGCATGGGTTTGGGCAGTATTTCAGTCTGAAATGGAAAGGAATTTGCTGAAATCTGAGTACCCATGTTCCAAGTTAAATAATTTAAGACCCAAAAATAAATCAAAGACGCATACGGGGCTGTTTTATCCCCCGACATTTACATTTCTATCTGCTCAGTGTACATTTTACTTTTTTAACTTTCTGTTGTTGATGTAGACATCAATTCCTGTCGAAAACTAGACACCTCATAATTTTGACTTTGCAAGAATAAGTAAAATTCCGGGTTTTCCGGGAAAAAGTGGAGGGGTTGCTGGTTTACAATATAGCAAAAACTTGGAATGCTGATATAGTTTAGTCTGAACTGAATACGAGCAACATGGTCATTTCAGCAAAATAATTGTGGATTATTTATTTATGAAACAGGAATACAGACCAGACCAGCACCCAAATTCAAAGCTATGCTTCATTCGACTAGCAGAGCTGTCACTTCTGAGCCAGTGGCTCCTTTTGAGTTATGGATCCATCCATTCTGATGAGACAGACCCTGGAGGACAGTGGGTTCAGTGTGACCTCCTCCCTCAGCTTGTCCATCTCCTCCACGGCTTCATCTGAACTCGCATCTGGTCTGTGGTACTGGGCCGGTATGGTGCGCTTACATGTCTGTGACAAAGGTTCACACAGTAGTCTTTATGCATCATTTTTCTTTAGTTATTATAAGCCTGCTTTTATAATAGGTGTTCAGGCTGGATTAGCTGACAGCAGGCTGGAGGGGTGGCAAGAAGTGGCTTTGAATCGTAATTATGGTGCTGTGTGTAAGTTCTCACCTCACTCAATATAATTTTTGTTTCAGAAAATCCCATCGCATGGGAGCAGATCACTCTTCTGGCATGGGAACACATTTTCATTATCATATCATTGGGGAGAAGATTTTTCTCGACAGTACCATTTTCTGGTTTTTCATGTGTCATGATACTGTATCCCAGAAGTATGAGAACACATTCTTAAGTGATTGAGTTACGCTGACAGAAAGGACCCTTTCTGCTGGGCTAAATAATAGCACTTAGTGCAAGGCCTCCATCGGAGGGCAGACCTGGAAGATAATCAGGGGTTTTCATGATCCAAAACAGATACACATCTCCAACTATTGGCTGCTGTACAAGTTCACATTGCCATGGAGACAGACTGCTCAGGGGGGGGCAGCCCCATGAATGTTGACCGTGTCCTCTGTGCCAAAAACACGAATGGCAAAGGGCCCTGAAAGGTAAACACTGCAACGAAATATGATTAACAATCGAAGGTGGGTGCCAGGTTACCAGCAAGGAAGAGTTTTTTTTATTCTGTGTACAATGCGTTGTTTTCCTTTTAAATATCTGAATCAGGCCAAGATTGGCTCAATGGAGAGAAGCTAATACCTCTATCCTGCTTTTAACCTGATAAGAGTTTTTACCGGTGCTGCTTTTTATCATGAGAGCTACAGAAAGACTTCGGAGCTCCTTCATGGAGCCCTGTAAAATGTATAATTATTTATAAGGGTTTTAGCTACTCATTATAATTGTAAAATACTCATCATATAAAGTTTGCGCGCAGAGTTTTAAAATCTTTGTTATGGTACACATACTCAAAGAATTAGGCGCAATTGAAAAGCTTTTAAATATAACACATATTTCAAGCATATTATCTGTTAACGTTTCTGTCAGGTTTATTGACAGAATCATTAATTGAATCTTTACGTAACCAAAAGATTGGTCTAGGCTAAGTTCAGTACTCATTTACTGATGTGCTTAACATAAGCTCACTAGAGTAAAAAAAAAAAAGAAAAGAAAAGAAAGGAAAAGAAAAGAAAAACGTGCACATTCTATTAATACAAACAGATCTGGATTCCTTCCAAAAGTCTTTATGATTAGTATTTAATATTTAAATATTTAACACTGCATTCTTCGTTTTCTATATAATGTGTACTATATAATCTCAGTACTCAATTATATAGTTTATATAAATAAATTTATACAAATAAATGTAATAAGCTTTATGGCTTAGTTCTGTAGTGTTGTGGGAAATTACCTATGGGATTGTCTGTGAGAAAGTTTCCAATTAAAAAGTGAGACGCTTAAGCGCCATTTCAGTGTGAGCATAGAGCTTAACCCTAATTTGTTATAATTACTGCAGCCTTATAACAACTACATTCAACTCAAATGTTCATCAAAGGATGAATTTTAAAACTTGATTTAAATAATCTGCCTCATTCCAATCCTTTTACACATTTCATTCACTTTTAAAGATTTAATTTATGAATAGGTTGATAATACGAATGTGTCATGACCCCAACAGTGTGCAGGTTCTCTCAGCTGCCAGTGGGTCAAAACTTGGGTCCGATCCAGTTAGTTACTCAGTCTCCTACTGCAAAACAAAACCTATTTAACTCCTAGTAGTCCGAGTTTACTCTGGCCCAGTTGCTCCCTTTTATTATGGATTTTTCACTTTTACGTTTTCCAATCTCCAAGCCTGTTTAGACAATTAAAAGCTTTCATCCTTAGTATTTCAGTCTGATTATGTTTATTTAAGAGTGTGGAACAATGTTATAATAATTAAAGAAAACAGCTCAAAAATGAAAAGCAGCAGTGGAAAAAAATATTCTCATTAAGTGAAATCAAAATTAAAAGTTTGCAAAAAAAAAAAGCTAAATTAAACTTAAAAAGCAAAGCCTTCTACAGCGCAAACAAAAACTAAACAGAACGTGAAAAAAAGAAACTTTATTTTATTACATTTTGATTTTCAATTGCTAAATCATGAACTCCCAGAAGATGGCGATGTGCTAAGGCTTGCCAACCCTATTATTTTTGAAAATGATACCTGTACAGGTATATTATTTCCGATTGTCAGCATACAATGTTCAGAACCTCTTCATAATTACCCGTCAATCCTGATTGCAACTAAAATCAATGCAACATTACTGGGTATGTTTCTGGGGGGTTACAACTTTTAAGAATGTGAGAAGAACTTTTTTAACTAATTAACTTTTAATAAATTTTTTAACTTAAAAAATTAAATGCATAGTTCTTCTAGGGTCATGTATAGATGTCAAGCCTGGAGTAGCCAGACCAGTAATATTTGCTCAGATTTACTGATGTAAAAAGTTAACTAATGGAATAACTTTTGAGGAGTGCCCCCGTCCCGTTTGAGGAGTGCCCCCGTCCTGTTTGAGGAGCAGGGCTACCTTCCCTCTGGAGTGATGGGATTTCCTCAAAATGAACAGAGATCTGAGTACCGCTCATTATTGAAACATCCAAACAGTGTGTTTACTGGTCTGCTCTCCACAGCCTTATTTACCTTTATTGTCCAGTTTCTCACATGCAATGCAATGCAATGCAATGCAAGCTTAACAAAATACTTGAAACTAAATTAAAATCTATTGATTGTTCCCAGGCTGGAACCCCCATGCTCCACAGTAGACTCTGAAGACAGAAACATTTCTGAGATCCTCAGCCGCCTGCAAGTGTCTGTTCCTGTCCTCAAACATCTCATTCCCTGATTCTATGTCTATTCCCTTCTTTTCTTTTCTAAGTGGACACATCTGAGGTAGAAGTAGAACTTCTTTACTCATAAAAATCCACTGTTTTGCCTCCTATTTTTCTATTTTAAATACCATGTAGGCAACCATTCACGTCCATTCACCGATCCTTACTGAGCAATGCCTTCAATATCTTCAGCCTGTTAAAAGGCTGAATGCCAAATACCCCCAATGACCCTTGGCTCACTATCATTTATTGTCTAAGTTACAAAAAGCTGAAGTTCTTTTGAAGGAATCTAACCATAATACCATCCTCGATAAAGGCAGCACCCGTACAATGGTCTGCAAGATAAATGACACCAGCTTTCCTTACCTACCGCTCCAATTAGGAATCTGTATGTTCCAGAACACCAGTCTGGATATTGAATTAATGCAAGTATCCTCCATGTTACAAATGAAAATCAGACACATTGAGACTTTGTTGGAACAACAGCTCTGATGGCGGGAAGCGACACATGCTGCACCGTATCACCTTTCACGCACAAAAGAAACGCCGGTTTATTGCCGCCCCTTCCTATACAAGTTCATCATTGACTCCATGTCACAGCTGAATTTAATCCTGAGCTAGCTCATGCGACAGCTATATCTCTGCTCAGGAAGGTGGTGTTCCAGTAGCTGTAACATGAGTCTGAGGTGCCCAATCCATATTCCAAGCGTGGAAGTATGGAATTTAAAACTATAGTCAGGATTATGCCCATAGATTAATGATTATATAACAATTATTATGAAGTGGACCCATTCATCAGGACCTGAATATATGTATAAAAATTATGGACCCTGGAATATTAGATAGATAGATAGATAGATAGATAGATAGATAGATAGATAGATAGATACTGTAGATGATGGATGGATGGATGCTTCATTAATCCTAAAAGAAATGTAGGAATTTCATAAAGATATGAAAGAATATCCAAAAACATTGGGAGCTACTGGACAAGCTGGACCTCGCAGCAGTACCTGAAGCCATGTGAGTAGAGAGGTAGATACTGTATGAGCACACTCAAGGCTAACCCTGCTAAAAGGCTAAACCTGCTAAAAAGCTAACCCTGCTAAAAGGCTAAACCTGCTAAAAGGCTTAACCTGCTAGAAGGCTAAACCTGCTAAATTACTCTACCGGATTACCTACCTCTTCTCAGTGGACGGCACTCAGCTCTGTCCCTAATGACCAAGCCTCATTTGATTTACAAGCCATCAACAAACTGTTTGCATGTGGGTGATAATGTTGCTTAGCTCATCCAACAAACCCAGGCTGACGGTGGGACACACTTCTGTTGTAAAGTTCATTTGCATCTGATTCTGCTGAATCCATTGAATAGCATTCTAAAAAATGTTTTACACACTCGATGTAAATCTTTGAATTACTATAATCTGGAAATAAAAATATAGCAATTATATTTCAATTTTACTGCAAATTAAACTTGTTTCTCTAGACATGAAACATTACAATATCAGTTTCATGGGGAAAATCATCTATATCGTTAGAAAAAAAAAATCATGCATTTCTTTTATCTGTTCACTGAAGGCTATGTCTGCCCCTGTCACTATGGTAAACCACAATGAAACAATGTAGCCTTTCAATGGTAGCCAGCTTAGTAAATCTGAGGGTAGTTTAAATGGGAGAAAACTCAGGAAAGTAAAGTCTATCCCTTTCCAACCATTAATGCTTTCACCCTCTAATACAGCAGTTGTGTGCAGGGAACTTAATCCCACTCATTAGCTATTTTTCACTTCCAAGAAAAAGCCATTTTAACATATTGTACTGTGCATACAATACTCACACAATGCTTCTAGTCTTCCTAAATTATGGTCCATTAAGGCCAGTTTACGTACAAATGCATCTTTTGTTTCTCAGGAAGTTGTTATATCTGAGACTTTAAGTTCTGAAGTTCTCAATGTGAATGAATTTGCCCATAGAGGTGCAGTTTATTATAGTCATTACTTTGTCAGTTGCTTGCTTTTGAGTGGCTTGGCACTGCGGCGCAGAAATGACTGGTCTGATGTCCATGTCATAGGAAAGGATCTCAGGAATGCTTCTGCTATTGTACCTTCAAGCGACGTGCTTATCCAGCATTACTGTAGTCAGATATCCCACGGATATAGCTTATTTGACTGAGTCGTAGTGAGAAAATTTCTGCTATCAAGCTCTGTGTGTCAGTGAATGTTAATTGGTTTTTGTGCATGCAGATATGGATGCACTGTAAAATTAACAATATTTATTTGATGTTCAAGGTAGTCTATTGGACATGACAGCAGTGTTAAAGGAATGTGCTAAGAATAGCCTAGGAAAACATATTTAAGTAAAAGAAAAGAGAGATTAAAGAATGAACAGGAAAAAGAACCTTGATTAAGCAGCGATCAGTTACATCGGAATACAGCAGAATACAATATGTGTGGTTTTGCTTGAAAATGCAGTCAAGAATAATAAGATGAACTTTCTGTTAAGGTCCATTAATACCCCCAGTCTTTAATGTTATGCATATGGAATGACCCTTGACCTTTATTGGACTGAGTCAGCTGTTTTTACAATGTTAGAGAAATCTCTTCCCAAGAACTTACTGGAACAGATTAAATAAAAGAATTAAAATTGTCATTAAGGTAAAAAATGCAAAACACTTCAGCATTTCAACAGCTCTTGAGAGAAGCTATTTAGATGCTTTATAAAAAATGTTTTATCTTCAACTCACAGAACTCACTCTGATTTTTTTTTAAAGAGAATGTTACAACGGTGGACGATGTATTCATTTAAAACCTTAAAGCCTAAAGTGAACAGCTTCAATAAGTAACAATCCTTCTTCTGTATCTTCTGCCAGAATCCATTGGTGTCCGTGTAATCCCTTTAAATGGTCCTTGTAGTAAATATCACATTTAAAGCCCAGCCATGCTTTTAGTTGTTAGGTATCAATCAAGCCCTTGAAAAGAACTTTGAATTGCCAGACGAGAATCAGTCTGTACATTCAGTGCTGCATCAGTCCAATGAGGGGAAATCAAGTAAAATGAGCAGCTTTCTGCAGAGAGGCAGGTCCACTGTGACAGACGAGCCTTAATCCAAGCAGTAGATGTTTTGTGAGACAGTAGCGCTTCCCTCTTTGAAGCAGGCAGTACTTGTGGTTTCACCTGTAAAGAGGCTTTCAGCTGGGAAACGCTTTCACAAAATTTGCTGTCATGCCTATATGTTTTCTGCTGGAAGAATAGGGGTGATACTATAATCGCCAAATTCGCATTTGTGTCAAAAATCACTTGTACTTTTATGCTGTGTGTCTCAGAGGGCTCTCTTGTGAAGAAACATCATAAGAGTTAAATCACAGGGTAAGATTTCACCCTTCTTGTACACAGTAGGCGCAGCCATGAGTGGTTAACACTGGAAGTGATCGTTTGTTTCCTGGTGTTAATCCTGCAGGTTGCTGAAGTACAAAAGAACAGCTAAAAGGGAATATCTGACAGCTTGTACCTCTCCCAGGAGACTGAGTTCAGTCACACTTTACTTGAGGCAACATGAATAATGTAGAACTACATGCTTAATTAATGCATTAATTAACCAGTAAGTATTTGTTACATACTGATTCCATGCCTGTTCATCATTAATCAATCATGACAGTTCATATATTATATATACTAGTTAACTATATTAGTTAACAGTTAACTAATTAGTGAATAATGGTAAGAATTGAAGGGGCAAAAATTGCCTAACATACTTACTACTCAAGAAAAATCCATGAACTAATATAGGTTTCCTCCTGAAATACGTGAAGTGTCATGATTCATTAATGTTGAATGAACTTGGGATCAGTACTTAACAGGCACTTAGTTACTGGTTAATTAATGCATTAAGTAAGCATTACTGCATTAGAAGAATAGACTATTCATGTCTCCTCAAGTATAGTGTTACAAACTGGTCTAATGGATTATGTCACCTGATTTCAGAACATTTGTGGTACCAGATGGGGACCTACAAATTCTAAGCTGGTTTTTAACTAGTACTTGAGTGTTTTACACGGCAGCCATAATTCACAGATTCTCGATTGGCAAAATCAGATTACATGTCGCCTTGTTGGGTGGCATGGTGGTGTAGTGCTTAGCACTACTGTCTTACACCTCAGGGACCAGCGACTGAGTCTCCACCATGACTCCGTGTTTGGAGTTTACATGTCCTCCCCTGTGTTAGTATGGGGTTATCTCTGGTCTCACAGTCCAAATACATGCAGCCGTAAAATGGACATAACGATTTGCGGATAGGTGTGACTGGTGTGTGAGCATCCCTGCAATGGCCTGCCCCCCCCGATCTGGGGTGTTTCCTGCCTTGTGCACATAGGCTCCAGACCCCCCCGATCTGGGGTGTTTCCTGTCTTGTGCACATAGGCTCCAGACCCCCCCGATCTGGGGTGTTTCCTGCCTTGTGCACATAGGCTCCAGACCCCCCCGATCTGGGGTGTTTCCTGCCTTGTGCACATAGGCTCCAGACCCCCCATAACCCTGAAAAACCCTGAAAAAGGCAACTGGTTACAAAAATGGATACATGGATGTTTCCTTGAAATCATTGTCAAAATTCATTAGCTTTGACTATACACTAAAATAAGCAGTGTGTATAACTAATGCATTTTAGTTAATTGTACAGTACTAGTTTGGACACACCTACTCTTAGAAAGGTTTTTTGTACTATTCTCTACATTTTAGAATAAAGACATCAAAACTATGAAATAACATATATATAGAATTATGCACTGACCAAAAAAGTATTAAACAAAAAAAATATTTGTTGGGGGGAGGAGTATCTCTGGGGTTATGACTCAGAAGGTTGCTGGTTCAAATCCCCGAGTGATCCCTGCTATTGTTTGAAATTTCTGGAGCAATTACGGTTAAGGACCCTGCTCAGGAGCCCAACGGTAGGATCACTCTACCAACTCAGGGATTTGAACCAGCAACCTTCTGGGCTTTCTCCTCTGTACCAGCTCTAAGAGGTGGCTTCCTGTATTCCTAATTAATGTGCAATTAACATAAAGATGTAAGAGATCGAAGATTCTAACTTGTATCCACAAGATTTTCAGTTCAAGTCCTAGGTGACGAGATACCATGCTCGAGTGTGGTAAAATTGGGTAAATGTGTTTGCGCCACTAAAATAATATATGGAGAAATAACATGTCTTTTAACCTGAAACCTCTAATCTGAAAATTTCCTCTATGAATCAGTTTAGGCACAACAAGGATCAATTTGCATTGATTAGGAATAACAGGTCTGAGCACATGGGTGATTCTTGTAAGAAATGAAGAGAAGCAGCATGCAGAAATGCACCGGTGGGACTGAGGTGGGGGAATTCCCATCATGCACAGAGGACACCCCTACCTGCTCCCCTGGCTTCCATACTATGACATCATGCTTCTAAATGAGGCCTCACTAATTGAAACTTTCAAACATCAAAGGGTGCTTTTGCTCTCAGGACTTTCCAGAGCTGCGGATGTAATTGAATCTATCCAATAAAGAAACCCATTGTAGTATAAAAAATAATAATCAGAAATAAATAAATAAATTCATTCATGTATATATTACATAACTAGTAACACAAAGCTGTGTTTGGATCCTGTGATTTTCAGAGTTCACACATTTGGAAATAATATTACAAAAAATGCATTTTTAACTGATATCCAGTCACCTCTAATCTTTTTAATACATAGCAGGTTACATTAAGGTTAGCTTAAGAAAGTGCAAACTGTGCATTGAGATGAGGGTTATTAACATAAGTAATATTTACTGCATTAATGAAGTTGGTAAGAGTATTCAACTGACAGTAGATTGATTCATAATTAAATACTTTCCAAAGCCTGCTCATGAAATGCTGTATATAGAGTAGAATTGCTTTATGTTCAGCCATAAACATAACTTATAACTTAAAACATAAATGCAGACTTATTTGCGCACCTAATTCAAATCTTTATGGGGACTTTTTGTAATAAATTAATCAAGAACATGTTAAACCAAAGAATATACGTATTTTGCTTGTTTTTAAAAAGAAAATACTTTAAAAGAGGTATTCTATTTAAAAAAAAACATCTATTTTTGTGTGTCCCACCACGATAGGAACATTTCACCTGAAACTGTCCATAAAAGGAAAATTTTTATATATAGACACAGCAGATAAGCTTGTATGAGCTTTGTATTGACCTTTTTAAATAGTTTAATATAAGATATAAAATACATGTTCAGCTGTATACTTTGCTTTAATGCTACTGTGAACATTAGGAATTCCCCATGTCATGATGCGTCAAAACATAATGTACAGTGGACTGCTATGGAGGTACTGATATGTGACTGGCAAACAAACATTTTTAGCTTTTATTACTACATTCCTCAGAAGTTCAATGTTTCCTACCCATTATAAAAGGCTTCAGATGTAACCCCGCGTCTAACACCTATTATTTTACGAGTCAAAGAAATGTTGCATTTTAAAATAACGTCAGTCAGCTGCATCTGCAACTTGATCCTCCTGGATCCTCCATCAGACCTGTTTGCAAACGATATTCCCTTTGATGATCTGATCACCTTGCTCAGCTCACGTTGTAACTTGACTTTTCGCCCTGCCTCAGAATGCACCGGTGAAAATTTCCCCTTGTCTTTCACAAACATTCACATGAAGCCTTTTTTGTCTTTGCTTCATCTCTCAAAAACGGCCCTTCAGTGCACAATAGCAGTTTATAAGGGGCCTGCGATCGACAGGCTCAAACAGCTACTTTGGTCAAAGTTAATACAAAAGTTATTTGTTATAATATGATGTGAAAGTTGTTTGTAAATTTCCACTAGTAGTGGAACGGTGTTTTTGTGCAGCAGAATAACAGTTACAAATGCCTCAGACTTCATTTGAAGTTCGTGCACCCCTCATTATACCTCATTAGATACCGCATTAATGATATTAATTAGCCTGATGATATTCAGGAAGTTTTGCAACCATCTTCTCATCATTTACCTTTCTGATGGAAATTTTTCCTTTCATCCGTGCTATGGCATATGAATCTCTAGTACATAGGTCCATACACACATACACACACACACACGCACAAACACACGCGCACACACACACACACACACACGCACACACACACACACACACACGTCGGGTAAACAAATCCTTATGTGGACCGCTTATTCGATTCTGTGGGAAAAATGCTAATGCTAACTATGACAACCTTAACCCCCACCCAGCCCTAGCCATAACCATGAGTAACCAAGCAAAATACAAGAGCTTTTGCATTTTCAGATTTTTCATTGCAGTGTCAGATTGTTAATAAATTTAGTTTTCCATTACGGGGACCGGTTTCATGGTACATTGTGTCCCCATAAGGTAAGGTATACTCGCTCGCACAAACAAACACACACACAGACACACAGACACACACACACACGCAGACATACGCACAGGTATACAAATCTTTCCCTAGGCCTAGGAAATAAACACTTTAGCTGTGCTTATTGTAAAATATGTTTAAATGTGCCCAGGAAGCAGCCAAGAGGACACAACAAAGTGACAAAAGGTGCTTTCAAACGGGTTCTGTTGTGAACACAGCCATTGACTGGGAAAGATGTGAATCTGAAGCGCACAAGTTCTTATCGTCTGCTGAATAGGCCTATGGTTGGACTAGATGACTGATAGCGTGTGTGTGTATGTGTGTGTCTGTGTGTGTGTGTGTCTGTGTCTGTGTGTGTCTGTGTTGGGGGTGGGGGGGGTGGTCATAGCCCTGTACGATTCGAGTGACTGAGCAGCAAAGCTCCTGAATGGATTTAATGCAAAGATTCAACAATCGGCAAGTTACATTCCATGTGCTTTATGATGTGAAACAGCAAAGAACTGGAGACAATATTCACATTCACAGGACGTCAAATTCTCCCGGCTTTCATCTGAAGAATTTATTTTTCACCATAAAATAAGTCACCTTAACCAAGTGCCCCTGTGTTAAGATACACAGCTGACCTCATCTTGTTTACCAGATGGATCTCCCAGAACTCTGGTCTTCAGAACGTCTTGCGCGCCTACAGTACTATGCGACTCATGTCATCGTCGTCATCAATGTCATCACTGACCAAAGCGTCTACCCTGCCATATCGTTCCGCTGCAGCTTTGCCAGAAGCATCTGAAAAGATGGAGATGTAAGGCTGGAAACATCCAGCACAATAACAAATCTCTTCCCAGAGATAATATTTGAAAACCTGTGACCCTGAACTGGATAGTTCAGTGCAGGTGGAAAGTGTTCCATGAGCAGCCTGGAAATAGGAGAGACGGAGGTGCTGGGAATAGCCCAATCCATGGAAAAGGACAAAGCACAGCTTCCCAAAGCTTATCCTTTTCCACCAAATTCCTGGTGGGACATGGAAATCTTTTGCTTCGTGTGCATTTAAGTCCGAAAGTCTGGTATGCTACTTTACACATATTACTTTTTACTTATGCGTTAAATCAGATATTAAAACAGTTGTGGTCATACATTAGTGCCGCCTGGACAATAGATTATAAGTATTGGGTTTATGTATTTTTTAAAAAGAACCAAAAGGTGGTATTTGCCACTTTTCTCTGGTGTACACTTACTGTGTCCTCAGGATATGTGTCATTGAAACAGACACCCCCCTTTTGTGAGTCTCCTTTGTCTAGGTGCCCCCCCCCCCCAGCGCTGGGCATTTGCGGAGCAGGAGAGAAAGAGGAACAAAGAAAGAAAAAAAATAAATGATATTCAAACATGTTCTAGGACTTTTTAACCATTATAGAAAAAGCCCTCTGAGCTTCTATTTCAGGAAATGCATAGCTGGCTTGTCTCCATACCAGGGGGCAATTCGGGGGTAATTCTAAAGGTATAACCTAGGTAAATGACGTCTCACAAGTATTTGCAGAGCTCCCTCTAGTGTTGGTCATTGTATTGCAGTTACCCATGTTTTTCTTTTTTCTTTGCAAACCACACAAACTACCCTGTTGAATAATTTACTTTAAGTTAATAGTTATCCTCTTCAGGGATTTTTTAAATCTATTTAGGTCATACATTTTATTATTGTTGGCATATTGCATAATATGAACAATATAAATTATTTTAGCTTTTTTTGAGTGGGTGGCTGAGTCTTGCAATATAAGAGTCATTTATATTTACATTGGCTCATATTTTCAGGGTTGGGGGTTCAGAAATTGCCTCTGTGTGTGTGTCTGTGTGTGTGTGTGTCTGTGTGTGTGTGTGGAATGTGCTTTTGCTGGTGTGTTCATGGGTGTCCTTCCACCTTTGTGTGTGGGGGGGGGTGAGATTGCTCAAGTATTTTTCTGCTTTATTTATGGTCTCTGACTCCCCTGGTTATCCAAATTCAGACTGTGCCAATGATGTTTTTGTGAACATCCCATCCATCCATCCATATTCGATAAGCACGCAGCAGGCAGACGTCGGGCCTGGTGCCTATGCCAGGATGTACGGGGCACGAGGTGGGCACACCCTGAATCAGATGCCAGTGTTGTATGTTTAATGCCTCAAAAGCAGCGACAGTGTAATTTGATCTTTAAACTGATACTTGGCACTTGGCTTTGTTAAAAAACAAACAGATTTGAAGAAATTTAGTTGATTCAATTCACTATACTAGGTGGAGCTGGTAAACAGCGTTTGGTATTTCAAAGTATTCAAGCACACATTTACTGTGCAATCAGTGTTACATACTTTCCTTGCTGACACTCTCATTTCAGGAAAATTGCTTCATAATGTAAATAGTAAATGTTTGTAGTTGGAATCTAATTGCAGTCAAGTATACATACATACATACATACATATTGCCACCATCAGGGGGGCCCAAATCCAGTCCTGGAGGGCTGGAGCCCTGTGTAGCTTAGTTCTTTCCCTGTTCCACCATAAATGATTCAGCTCAAGAGCCGTATGATAATTAGCACAAGGAGTTGAATCAGGTGTGTTAAATGAGGGGAAACCCAACAATGTGCAGGGCTCTGGCCCCCCAGGACTGGAGTTTGACACCCCTGATCTACAGTATCAGTAAGTTTGATTTTTAGTGAATACAAATGCAGCTTATGAACCAATATTTCAGATGCTTTATTATGTACATTACCAATTACCTCCTGCCTCAGAATTAGTCCCATTCCGCAGTACCAAGGATTTACCATTGACTGATATTACACCCTGATTACAGCTGATCATACCGTAGTACTGTAGGCACAAAAGACTTAAAAGTCACAATAAACACCCTAGCTTCTCTCACCTAACACGCTAGTGCTGAAGGAATGTCCTCTGTCCTCACCAGATACCACAGAGAATGATTTCAAGTCCAAAGAAGAAAGGCTGTTAAAGCAGACCATTATGCTGTGCTTTGAATCTGCCGACCAAGGCTTCAATGAAAATGAAAGAATGGGATTCAATCTGTGAAGCGACCATTAGGTACCGCTCTGCTATAAAATTAGAATTTCATATGTAGAATGTTTATGGGAAAACAGCGCATGGTTTTGTAATGTAACACAATGCCTGTCATTGTTGGTTTGATTTGACACCCTCCCATACAGTACATATTATAATTATGGCATTGATTTAAAATTTTAAAGTATTAGTGTACTGTAATTCTCTTCTTTTCTGGTGTAAAAAGCTGGTGATTACGTCTGGGAAACAGACACACCCTATTCTCCATCTCTATACAATGTTATTTTTTACCATTTGTTTTAATCACCTACTTCTCTTTGAAGTGTGACATGCTGCGTTTTTGGTATGCACAGATTTCTATGGAACTTTCTGAAGTTGGCTTTTGATAACATTGTAAGAGGAATGTTGAAATATCTCAGACTGCAAAAACTGATCAATTATCCTAGTTAGTCCATAATTAACTGTGGACTATAATTTGGAAATGCAGTTAATGTTCAATTTTTTTTGTTTTTGTTTTTGTAAAACAGAGTTGCTTTAAATCTCTTTGCCCTGCTTCAGACTAGCTTACTAACCACACACCTTAACAACCTCTGAATGGTAAGAATTCCGGAGTTTACACTTTGCGATAATCTGTCTCTATAATGGCCCACATGGTCACGGCAGCACAGAGTCACTTTAGTAGAGCAGTAAAAACTTGTAGCTGAGGAAATGTCATCCATCTTCATCAGGAAGACATTTATTTTGACACTGGAGAAGTAACACATTTGTTTTATAATGTCTCATATCAGCCTCTTTCCAGTGAACCAAAAGAACAAGAAATGTGATGAATGTAGAGTTTGGGGGAAAGTCGATACAGCGTAACAGAGTAGCATAAGCTTGTTTAATTCTAAGGCTACGTTTAAATTTGAATAATAAATGTTCATTAGGCAATGAGCCTGAACTGTATTATATGTACTTTGGTGCATATTGTGGTAGCTGTTGTACCTTTATAAAGTCTTAATATAAGGCAAAGATAAACCCTTACCACAGCCATGTGCTTATTTGAAAGTAAGAAAACATGCAGCAAATAAATAAAGAAAACTAACAATATATTTCAATACAGCTAATGAATGAAGCAGATGGCTCCCGTATGTGAAATGTCATCGTCATCAAGCACATCTCATTATCACTGTTAACCTCAAACAATAAACCCAGAAGGAAGCTTCATGACAACTGAGTGGTAGCATCCAATGATGAGGTACCTACCACAGAATCCTTCACTTCACTTGATAACAAACCTTCGATATGTAAAAGCTGTAAAAGCAAAGATAAAAACGCATTACAAGTCACCAGTAACAGACATCACGGTGAGCCCCATCAATGCGTTGGGCTTGAGAGAAGCAAGGTGTCCCAGATACGCAGCTTGCTGTGCTCCAAATACAAGCATTTCCATTATTCAGCCCCAATGGATTTACCAGCTCATATGGCAAAGAATTAGTCGTCTCGTAGAAGGACCAACCACTTTGATGGTTCAGCGAGTGCTAATGATCCTTACATTGCAAGTGAGCTCACAAGAGTGCAAAAAGGGACACATTTCAGATGCTGAATAGATCCAGAGAGCAGCATTCAATGAAACTTTCATTTTAATTAAAATCCACAGCAGCTGCATATCAAAGAATGCTGGGCAGCAGTAATGGTTTGCCCAAGATGTTCAGCAGTCATGCTGGAATCAGGAAGATCCACCTCTCCACGTGACTGCTGAGGATGTGCTTCGAAGGCTACAGCAGCACCGATATCTGCTGGACAAACGGCAGAGGGGATTATGAATCATGACCAGTCTAATCGCTTCCTGTGATCCTCGTTCTTTTGTCTGGCAGTGTAGCACATTACTAGTAATTACTGGATTAACATACTCATTTCTTAAGCATGAAGGCATTTCAGTTTCATTTTCTTTTACTTTAAAATCATGATCAGCACCCATCTTTTATGAAGTTCTACTTATCTAACACTTAATGGCGTGACAGACAGTATGACATTTGTTACTTAATCTTTAGTAGTGATTGATAAAGAACAGTATTTACAGTTTCACTGTCATCTATCTAACCTAGACTATATCTTATACTTTCCAGAATATGACCATGTTTTTTGATGTGGGGCGTGAAGTCAGCTTTTGTTCTAGCAGTCCCACTCTCTCTTCCTTCCCCCAGTTCCCCAGAGATGTACCTGCTAGTTTGTTATGCTTAACAAGATGTGAAATCTGCTGCACATTGCACAAGACCATGGCTACAAGGCCTCAAGTGGCACATTGGTTAAGGATTAAAAAAAAAACATTTCTAGTGTAAGCCATTGTGGCTAAAACTGGAGGGAAAGCAAACTGTGTGCTATGGCAAGAAGCTGGGAGTGAGCAAAAATGTGGGTGATCTGGGGGCCTCCGAAGACCGGGTTGAGAAACACCGGTGTAGGTCACCTTTACCTATCAGCCGTTGTTATTCCTCTGAAGGTGAATTTCAGACTTACTGCAAATCTCAAGCTTCTGGCAGATGGAATATTAGAGTACAGCCCCATGACTGATTAACTAATTTTTGTGTGTGTGTTCTCGAACCATATCACATCTTTATTACAGCATCAGCAGAATTTTCCATTATAGCCTGGGAATGAGGGTGCAGTGGTGAGAATTCAGTATGCAACCCTTCAGAGCCCATTCTGACACGGGCGGACATGAGAACCAGGCAGCTGCGGAGGAAAGACGTCACTGTCTCTGGACAGTACCAACGATGCGCCTGGAAGAAGACGACCGGGACCTCATCAGAAGAAGACTTTACCTGTAGACACACAGATTTGTCAGGGTCTCCATTGGTTTGATGCTTAAAGCCACTGCTGGGAATTTTTTGTTTTTTGCTGCAAAATAGTGTTTGTAAATAAAGTTTGTGGTTCTGTCATCAACGCACAGTTACTGTAATGTCCTGCAACACAGAAGGTTACCTGGGATATGATGATTGTCACATTGGGGCAACGTAAGGAGGTGAAGGATGGGTGTTTATGAAACACAATGAAACAAAAAGGACCAGGAGGCATCAAAACGGGGATGCTTGCACAGGGAAAAGCCCACAGACAGCCACAGGGGATCACTTAATGACATCAATGAGTGGACTGGGGAGCACAAGTCTGGGAGGCACTTTATGACACCACTTATGAGGAAGCAGATGAGAGGCATCTGGAGTGAGTCACAGGGGGGCTGAAACGAGAGGTAAGACAAATGACTAATTAGACTCAATTAGACTCATTAGAGCCACACTAGGGAGAGAGAGAGCAGGAGGAACAGAAGCAGGATGTGACAATGATGCTGATGATGATGCTGATGTTGATGATGATGAGGATGGCGATGATGATGGTGATGATGATGATTATAATGATGGTAGTGGTGGTGATGATAATGATGGTGATGATGATGAGGATGAGGATGATTATGAGGATGTGGCAGTGGTGATGATGATGATGGTGACCATGATAATGATGAGGATAATGGTAGCAGTGTTGATGATGAAGAGGATGATGGTGGTGGCCTTAGTGATAATGATGCTGTTGAAGATGATGCTGATAATGGTGGTGATGGTGATGTACATGTAAATGGTTATGGAAGTTGGATGGATGGTTGAAAGAATAATAAAAAATAATACTGTAGAATAATGTGACTAAACAGGGAAAAACTATTTTCTCTCTTGAACTGATGAAAACATATAAAGAGCCAATTTCCAAAACTCTTTCAGTCTGTAAGATCTGTGGATGGGATAAGTTCATATGTAACTACCATTTCATGGAGTGAGTCTACAGAAAGTTCTTTGTTGAATTACACGTGAACTGAATGAGTTTTCTATAGCACATAAGGAAGACTGATATTAGGAATCTCAAAAACAACAAAAAAAATGAACTGAGTGAGATTTAGAAATTTGCTCTTCATATTCCTGTTACATGAACAACTGGCAAGTTGTTTAATTTTGGAATGCTGACCATTTTTATTTAGAAATTGCTTCAAAATTCTGTGCCCTCACTGCTTAAACTGCTGCACATAATTAAAAATCCTTTTGTATTTCAATGCATTGCTAATGGTTTTTTCCATTAAAAGTCTCTCCAGACATAATAATACCACTATAATTACAATGATTACAATGAGAGATTAATCAAGGTGAGACACTGGTTTCCAGTTGTACAAACATTCTTGAAGAAAGGACCTTGCGTGTGGTTAATAAAAAAGGTATAACACATATTTACCTTGACAATACTTCTCAGAATGCAGTTATGGATAATTGTAAAAACACAGAACAATGGACCTTAATAAATCCTCTGCTGTGATTCTTCTACCATATAATTATGAACAGAGCACTCTTTGTATAATGAATATGTTATTCATAAAAGCTTGCTGACTGAGAGATACTAATCATTAAACACAAGTTGCATTGAGCAAACGTTATGGTTTCGTAATGCCTGAAAATCCTGTAATACTCAATCATTTCCATCCATCCATTTTCTGAAACCGCTTGTCCGATTCAGGGTAAAAGTCAACCTTGAAAACAAATTAGACTAAAAGAAACAGCCTTTGTCTTACACTCTTGTTTTCCAAAGATGCAGTTTGGAAATAGTGAGAAATATTCAATTTCAATTCAATTTCATTTGTATAGTGTGTTTTCACAGCATTACATTGTGTCAAAGCACTTTACAGCATTCCCACCCAAAGCCCCCAGTGAGCAGCCAGAGGCGACAGTGGCAAGGAAAAACTCCCGAGAAGGAAGAAACCTTGGGA
>JAODKE010000138.1:25302479-25313436 GCA_026779605.1 Mormyrus hasselquistii
ACATGTCGATGAATCTCTGCTCTAATGCTGTATATCATTCAGATATGTAGCTAAATGACATGTCGATGAATTTCTGCTCTAATGCTGTAAGTCATTCGGATATGTAGCTAAATCACATGTCGATGAGTCTCTGCTCTAATGCTGTATATCATTCAGATATGTAGCTAAATGACATGTCGATGAATTTCTGCTCTAATACTGTAAGTCATTCGAATATGTAGCTAAATCACATGTCAACGACTTCTCTGCTCTAAAGCTGTATATCATTCGGATATGTAGCTAAATCACATGTCGATGAGTCTCTGCTCTAATGCTGTATATCATTCAGATATGTAGCTAAATGACATGTCGATGAATTTCTGCTCTAATACTGTAAGTCATTCGAATATGTAGCTAAATCACATGTCAACGACTTCTCTGCTCTAAAGCTGTATATCATTCGGATATGTAGCTAAATGACATGTCGATGAATCTCTGCTCTAATGCTGTAAGTCATTCAGAAATGTAGCTAAATCACATGTTGTTGAGTCTCTGCTCTAAAGCTGTATATCATTTGGATACATAGCTAAATCACATGTCGATGAGTCTCTGCTCTAATGCTGTAAGTCATTCGGAAATGTAGCTAAATCAAATGTCGACGACTTCTCTGCTCTAAAGCTGTATATCATTTGGATACGTAGCTAAATCACATGTCGATGAGTCTCTGCTTTAAAGCTGTAAGTCATTTGGAAATGTAGCTAAATCACATGTTGTTGAGTCTCTGCTCTAACACTGTATATCATTCGGATATGTAGCTAAATGACATGTCGATGAGTCTCTGCTCTAATGCTGTAAGTCATTTGTAAATGTAGCTAAATCACATGTCCATGGGTCTGCAATGTAAAGCTCATAAGTAAAGCTGTAAGTTACAGGAGCGTCATTGTATGAAAGCCTCTGTTAAGAAAGTTACAGATGTGCAGCAAAGGACGACGCAATTATCGCAAATGTGGAGGGAAAGCAAGCACTTGGCTGATAGCCTGAACGCAGAGCTGCTGTGCTTCATTAAGTCACAGTGGGCTGCGTCAGCATAGACTCCCCCCCAGAGTCCACGGGGCAACAGTAAGATAAGCGCACCGCTCACCGGCACAGACATTCTTCTTGCCTCCGTTTGTGGTCCCAGTCAGGTTTGACAGAGAAAAATATCATCCATTGGTCTGAGAGTCATCCTTTCCCATGATGCATTGAGACAGTATGTTGGACCGCATCAAAGACCTTCCATCACCCAGTGTGAAGCCTCTATTTATTTCCCAGGAGTGTATCCATCCAGATTGCCTTTGTTTTGTTAACCCTGTCATTGCCTTACAAACGTACACCCCCCATTCCCCTGTCCCACGATCCATATCATACCCACGCAGGTCCCGCGGATCAGGTCAGGCTGGTAGCCCGTCTGGCAGTTGCAACGGTAGGTCCCTGGCAGGTTCTGGCAGATCTGGCCCTCTCCGCAGCGGTGGCCACCAGTCTGACACTCATCGACATCTGGGTGGCAGAGACAGAGTGGGATGGGGTGGCCGGGATAAGAGTGTTAGGGGGGTCATGCATCCACATGTCACATACATCACTTTCATTACTGCTGCTCATTTTCCTGTTTTCCTATCAGCTTATTCCCTAAACTACTTGCTCCTGCTGTGGCACAATGACTGAAACCCCAGACCTATAACCTGTAGACTGCTGGTTCAAATCCCAAAACAACCTTGCTGTCATTACCAATTGATCTCCCCCTCATTGTAAATAAATAAATAAAGCCAGATCTGGTTTTGGTGAGAGATGGCCGCCATACCGATGCACCGGGCTCCGTCGGCGCTGGTGTGGTAGCCCTGGCTGCACAGGATGACCTTGCGCTGGCAGGTGTACGAGCCCACAGTGTTGATGCAGTTGAAGCCGGAGCTGCAGGGCTCTTCCAGGCTGCTGCACTCATCAACATCTAGGGAGGAGTAGGGAAGGGGATCGAGGAGACGAGGAAGACTGTCTGATGTGCTGTGTCCGCACCCATGATGTCATTTCACACCCTAAAGAGCACAAATGTGGACTGGCTGTGGGTTCCTGAGAACCGGATTGGGAAATACTGCTCTAAAGAAATCCATTGGAAGCCGTATTTCCCAATTAAGGTCTATGTACTGTAATCCCAGGGCGGATATTCCCCATTCTGCGGGATCTAACCTACTTTAGCCACCCACTCCCACAGCACCATCCAATGAGAGAGGCCAAGTAACCCACTCCCACAGCACCATCCAATGAGAGAAGCTACGCCACCCACTCCCACAGCACCATCCAGTGAGGGAGGCCAAGTAACCCACTCCAACAGCACCATCCAATGAGAGAAGCTAAGCCACCCACTCCCACAGCACCATCCAATGAGGGAGGCCAAGCCACCTACCGACACAGTTGCCATGTGTGTCCTGGCTGAACCCAGTGAAGCACCTCTGCCTGGGTTGGCAGGAGAAGGAGCCTTGTATATTCTGGCACTCAAAGCCCACTCCACAGTTGTGTGTTCCCAAGGCACACTCATCAACATCTAACCCCCAGACCAACAAAAGAGGGGGGGGTGGATACAGGAGAAAGTCATATTGTCATTTTCAGCTGTATATGGTTTAAATAGGCATTAAAAAAATGCAGTACAACAGAAGTGTGTGAATTGTGTTCCCCTCTGGCTTTGTTAGATGTTTGACACTTTCACCACTAGGTGTCACTTTTGGTTCAAAGACAGGCCCTGGGCCCATTCTCACCGATCAGACTGAATAATAAAATCCTTTCCGATGCTTTTACGTTTGTAAAATTGCGTCAGAACAGTCAATTTTGTTGTCATGGCTGCAGTAATAGCAAAAACCTGTATGTACGTATGTCAGTGAATAACGGAAGGCATTACAAAAATTAGGGAACTGCGATTTGTGCTAAGATGTTAAGAGGCACATGCAGGGCATGTTCCCGTATTTCGCTGACTGGGGCCCTTTCAGTCATTATTAGCTAGATCTTCATTCTGTGGATTCCAGCTCCCGTCAGCATTGCGCATGAGCTTTCCGTGTCAGGATGGCCATTTCTTCTCTCATTCTGTGCTGAAAATCCTCAGTTAGCCAGGCGTTCCAGTTACTTTAATCACCAGGCCCCATCTATTGGCCTTTTCCACAACACCAGGTTCAGATGAAGACCCGTGGCGAATCTATCGGTGACCTGTGCGCTCGCACATCTGCGAGACGAATACTCAGTTGCTGCCCATCCAGCAGCCCACGTGCAAACGGCAGAATCTGCAGTAGCTACGCCTGACAAGGGAAAAAATGCCAGCTATTAGCAGCTGCTGTTATCGGTGCGTCCCCCTGTGCTGACAGGGCGCCGACAGCAGGGACCCGCTCTTCTGATCCTGACACGGACTTACCGCACCTGCCGGAGCCCATGCAGATCAGATTTGAAATCAAATGAACCACCTCAGGAAAAAGCAATTGGGTGGGAGGTCATATCTGCAACGTCTGGGCCAAACACAATTTAATAATGCTCCATTATTACTTGTAGCAATAGCTTTATTAATTACAGGTCTATTTTTATAGCTGTGTTTCATTTCACTTCCACATAAGGGCAAGGCTGCTCCACTATGAGCGGTTCTGGAATGTTCTGAGGCTAGTTTGTCTTCCAGGGCACCGCGGCTCAGCTGACACGCTCTGGATGGACTGCAGAGATATGGGTGACTGTAATCTGTTTCCGTGGGCCCCACCCTCTTAGCTACTATGGTTATATACTCAAAATAAATGTGAATAAACTAGATTATTCACACTCTGAGGGGTCATGATCGCACGTGATCAGTGCCCCCTTGGGAGGAAGTCAGGGTGTGGGGCTACTTGCCTCATTTTGTGCAGATGTATGAATTCATTACTGCTGAAACCTTACTTAAGGTGCATACAATGTGGACATGTGACTTTCTGCTTTAAATGGCAGCTGTCACAAGAAGTGGGGGGGGGGGGGGGGCATACCTTCGCAAACCCCATCTCTTGCATGGTACCCTGCCGAGCATATCATCTGCCTCTGGCACATAAAGGACCCCACGGTGTTGACGCATTTCTCGTTGGCCTGGCAGCTGTGAGCGTTAGTGACGCACTCGTTCACATCTGTGGGGAGACGAGGAGAAAGGAAAAGAGAGAGAAACAGAGATGAAGTGTGTGACGTTGGAGGGAGGGGCTGGTCCCTTGGGTTTCCATGGGAGCAGTGGCGACAGTCCCCGAGAAACGCAATCATGCTCTCTGCTGCATTGCCTGGCGCTCCACTCACAGACACATACAGGGAACTTCAGAGCAGCGTTCCTCAATCTGATTCTCAGAGACCTGCAGACAGTCCACGTTTCTGCTCCTTCCCAGCTCCCGGTAGGGATCAAACATGTGGACTGTTGCCCCAAAGGAAGAGCACCTTACTGTGGGAGGCACCAGGAGGGACCACCCCCCCTCCCAATGGAAAGGCACCGGCCGCATCACCCGTGTGCAACCACAGTCATAAAGGATTTGTTGAAAGTAGTTTAGGGACGTCTGTGTTTTTAAGCCAGAGCAATTAGTGCACAAGGCGGCATTTAATGACACCAGAACCTTACCAGGATGGCAGAAGCACAAACTTCAGCTTGATAGGAAAGAGCAGCTCTAGTACAGATTCCAAAAAAGCTCACTCTCCTCCCAGCAGGGTGAGTCACAGCACAGATGAGGCCATTGTTTCGGAAGTTAACCCCCGGAAATCCCATAGTCACGCAAAAGTGATTACTACCCGGCCCGAGAGCCTCCAAGGGGGGTCCAGCATGTGGCAGAGTCCCAGTTATGAAGACCCCCCGCCCCCCCAAAGCGGGCGAATCCCACAAGAAGGTCTGTGTTTGAACAAACAAATGAATGCATGACAGGTCGTGCTGTAAACACAAAAGGGAAAGGGTTTCGTTTGTTTGCTTGTAAAGGGGAGAGGGCACTATGACTAAAATGCCAGATTTATGATACCAGAGTAACATTCTTTCTTTTCTGCTCCTGAAGAAAGACACTTTTCCTGAATTGGTTTGGTGGAAAGATCCAGGTGTATAAAGCATGAAATTACAAGGCATGCGTGTCTGAGTATGCCAAGTCATTTCGTACAAAGACAAGAGCAAAGCAAATGCTAATAGTAATAAGTATAATAATATGTGTAATAGGTATTCTCCTATGCCTTCATGGGGGTCTATTTAAATGCCCGACAGAGGCAGTTGGATCATTTTAATATGAGGTCTGTCAAGAAGAACCAGATGCCTTGGAACAAAAGAGATGTTAAAGATTGCAGTCCTGTACTGAGCCCGCCTGGGTTATGTTCCACACACAGCCTGGGACGTGGAAGGGGGCGCTCTCTGCCCTCGGCCTGAAGCTGTAAGAATTTACCAGAAGGCAACACAGTCTACGATATTTCGGTTTTGGGAGCCGGAATATTTCTGTGAGTCACGCAAAGAAGAAGGGAGTCCTCACCAAATTCCAGCACCTTCCACGGATTCCCCAGGGTGGAGGGATTAGCAGGCCACTCAGTGTACAACGCCTACCCCTCAGCGGGCAGAATGCAGACCTCGCCCTCGAATTACAGCCACATTTCTGCTGAACTAGGGCGTGGAAGCAAACCTAACGTCCCGTTTTTCGTCGCCAACAGGAATGAATCGGTCATTTGTGTCTTTCACCATGTCACAGAGACTTGCCATTCACAGAGCACAGTGAGGTGAAAATCCACTTAAGAAACAGCTTTTTAAAATGCGCAGAATGATTCAACATTCTGTAACGTCACTAGCGCGTTTGGCGCTGTTAGGCATGGGCGGGTAAATTATGTATCTGTCTTGGCCAGGCGTCAAACCAAGCAAGACGGAAGCAGACCACTGAAGTTTTTACCCAGCTACATCTGACACATTACGCCCTGGGCCGAGTTTTAATTGACAGGTGAAAAGAGTGGAAAAAAGTACCGGTTGGTTATTCTCCGATTAACCACAGACACATGGGCAGGGAGGGGAGGATCACCTCACAAGCCCATAATTTAACTGAATGTTTTAGTTTCCCAGAGGCAAATCCCTGGATACCAAAGCCACAGATATCAGAATCAGTCTTGCAACTTTTACTTACAGACTCAGAAAGGTTCTGCAGGTATGATGCATGCAAATAGCGATAGAAATATAAAAAATTCTGATGAAGAATCAGCAGGGTATCAATTTCAAACATCCACATGTATGTGGATCATTAATATAATTGTAGAATAATCTACCAATGTGCCAATGTAGATGCTCACAGTGGGTAAACTGTCTATATTATTAAGAATCCGTCCTTCCATCTTCTATACATGTTTATCCATATCGGTATTAGGGTGAGTCTTTAGCTAATCACTGTCCATTGAGTAATTTAGACACAAGGATACAATTCAAACTAACAAGAACACAAATTCAACTAAGCACGTCTTTTTGGATTACTGTAGTGTCTACCACTCAACTGTCTTCAAAATGAATTATCTTGGAGAGAAAAAATAACGTTTATTTGCTATTTGTTAAAATTTCACGCTAATTTCACAAACCGTGATTGATGAGACCTGTGTGTGCGAGGTCTGTGAAAACATCAGAAAATTTACGCAAAGACCTTTACCTTTGCATCCGAGTAAAGCGGGAATTACAAGCATTAGCTTTGCCGGTTGTTGGGAAATGCGGTCCAGCCTGAGCTGCTGAGGCACCGTTTCTGGAGCATGCAGCAAACTAGCGGTCAGGCGGGCCGAATGCATGCATGGGTGCATGGGCATGCAGTAAACCCTTGGCGAGGCTATGGTGCCAGCTGTGGTCGTCTTACCCACGCACTCTCTATTCCCGTTGATTATGAACCCCTCCTGGCACGATTCAGGCAGGCACTGGTAGGATCCCACCGTGTTGACGCAAACATCTCCGCGTGGGCAAATGGCCACGTCTGTGCTGCACTCATCCACATCTACACAAAATGGAGGTGAGGCACGGTAAGAGGCATGTAGGCCAGCACAGGGCCCGTACCGGTCCAGCAGGGGCCTTTCAAGCTGAGGCCACACCTCTGGCGTCTCCTTCAGGCCAAAAGCATTAATACAGAGCGAAACACACCGTGCTCAACCTCATATTCGTAACAGGAAAGGGAATCTGGCTCAAAGCAATTCTTCCTCTGCATTCCTACACGGCAGAGAAGTATGAAAGTTACAGTACAGAGAAAAGGGCATCTGGATTTCATATGTAGAGAGAGCACGTAACTATATTTGATTAAATTCTCAGTTTTTAGCAGGTGAGGCTACACTGGATTGCTGGTTCAAACTGCCAGGTCAGTAAGACTCGCTTTCCTTGGTGCAGGATACATTAAATCAATCTTGCCCACCCAGACTTTAACATATGGGAGTACTTACTGGGACAGAGCCACCATTTGACACACGAACCAAAAGGGAATAATGTACGGACCACGTCAAATTCAGGATTTCTTTCCCACATGAACACACCCACACCATACACCAGCAAACATATATCAGCCAGGAGCTGTAACGTCTATAAAGCAGAATTCAGATCTGTGTCCACATTTCATTGCACTCACAGTCCCAAGTTACCGCAATGGTAGGGTAATTTGTGCCCCGTGGTTGTTATGTTAACACCCGAGCTGCGCCGATGACTTGTAGAACAAAAATATTCATCTTGGTCGCTCGCCAACAGTGAAATGATCAATCAATCGAATGCATTGCCCATTTAATGGGATCCTATTCATCTGTGTTTGGTTATTTTACATCATGTGCTTAGTTTTTGCAGTTTTTTAATTTATTTGCTCTGTTGGTAAATAACTGCAGCGCCAATGTTTGACTGCATCATTCTTGTACGTTTTTGTATCAGGGAAGGGAAGTTTGTAGTGAGGCAGGTGTGCAGCTGCTATAGTAAACGTAAGCACACTGTCTTCTGTGACATAACATCTGTCCATGACATCCAGGCTGCCTGCAGTCATCCTTATCAGACCTGACATCCGGAAACACTAGAATGTTTGGAAGACCCCCGCCCTGTGCCACACGTTGAAACACATTTAATCGGCTTGGCGACTATGCAGACCATAGACACTCAGCCTTCCTTAATCAAGTGTAGGCTTGAAGTAAAAGACAGCTTTCCTTGTTAATGATAATAAACAGCTAGAGGACAGCACTAGGAGGGTCGTTCATGCTATAAAAAGAAAATAAGAGAAATCAGCTCCATTTAACAGATCGAGGGGGTTTGCAGTGATACAGCTGGAGTTTGTTACTGTAGACTTAGCCCTTAGCGGCTAATTGGCTATGGTTCACTACTGCTCCGGGCTCTGGACTTAACTGGGTTGTAACCAATCAGATGTGTGATACAGAGGGTACATTTTTAACTTATCCCTGCATTTCCAATTTCCAGTTTAAAAATAGAGAGAATACCTTGGTTCATTAAGGAGATGCATGACATTAAATTTTAGGGATAGCAAGTGCCGTCTCATGGGCCGAAGGCATTTTCTAGGTAGGAAGAAGGAGGTATGCACAGGATATAAAATCAGCTGCCTGCTCACCTTCACACGAGCGCCCGTCGGTCATCAACGAGAAGCCGGGAAAGCAGGAGCAGTGAGCCTGCCCTCCCTCCACGGAGCACAGGTGCGAGCAGGGCCCATTTCCTGCGACGAGAAAAGGTAAAGGGCAGCAGAGAGCCGTTAACATCCATGCTCGAGAATCCAACCCTGTCATCCTCCCCTGGATTCATCATCCATCTTTCTCCTGGGTCTTGTGACCCATTGACTTTTTCTACTGATTTACGATACGTGGTTTTCCCCCCGTGTTTTCCTCAATAGCTTTGCCTTTTCTCTGTTATAGGGCTTTGGGGCCTTGATTTCTGATCTAAGGATTCCCAAGCTCTCAGCCTCTGAAGCAGTACCTCCCCCACACAGGAAAGACTGGCTCTGGTCTCCATAGCATCCCTCACTACCTCAAAACGGCCTCAATTATGGTGATTAAAATGCTTGCTTGACAAAATAATAGCGCGATTATTGGCTTCTACATGAGCAAATTCTTTGCTCAAACCAGGGAACATGGCTGTGGTTGATTAAACTCAGACCGTTCTGGCAGGTATGGGAGTGGTCTGCGGACAAGAGACTCCAACAGGCTCTGATTTCAAGGTCCAGCAGTACGAAGCCTTTCTACTTCAATGATCACGGTCAAATGTGTCTCTCCCAGTTAGGAGACTCACTTAGCCAACAACTCACAGTGAAAATGGTGGGTTCAGCTGGATGACGGCCTCGAATAGCCGACATGATAGCTGCAGACAAAGAAAAGGGGCTTTGTGAGGTGGGTCTGGACCTGACGCTAGCACCAGCAGAGCTAGCGTAGCCTTGGTCCCCCCTTTCCCCCCCTCGGCCTCGGCACAGACCGTCTGCCATCAGACGCCCCAGATCCTCCTCTCCAGACGAGCTTAAAAGAAATCTGATGCATCAGCCAGATGTATCCGGGCCGCTTTGCTATGGCTACACATGCTAGACACACTGGTTATTCTTTAATAAATCATTAACATTACACTGTCCTGATATTGTGTCCTTATTTTTTCCCCAATTTGAACCATTAAACGTAATATGGTATAATAGGAGTGTGCGTCGCTTTTTTTAGGCAACATTCTGTAGCTGTATCATTTTGGCGTCACATGCTGTGTAAAACCGATACTTTATGGCGTATGTAAGTGTGTAAGTGGACAACATTTTCATATCATGCACCAATAAAAATAATCAATGTTATTTCACCCTGAGGAAAAGGTCTCCCAGAGTGGATTTTTCCATCATTCATCTTAGAGCTACACACTCCACATGTTCCAAGCAAATCCACTTGAACACCTGGATTTCCACTCCACATTACCTGCAGCTCAACACCTCAAAAACCAAGGAACTGGTTGTAGATTTTGGGAGGTCCAGACCAAGTCCACGACCAGTTCAGATCAGGGGAGAGGAGGTTGAGATGTTGCACAACTACAAGTACCTCAGACTGTGGGTGGACAGTAAACTGGAAACTGGACTGGACATACAACATGAAGCACCTGTACAAAAAGGGCCAAAGCAGGCTGTACTTCCGGAGGACGCTGCGGTCCTTTAACATCTGCAGGAAGCTCCTGTGGATGTTTTAACAGTCTGTGGTGACCAGCATCCTTTTTTCAGTGTATGTCTGCTGGGGGAGCGGCACAGCGATAAATGACTCATCCAGGCTGGAAAAACCGATCAGCAGGGCTGGCTCTGTTGTCGGCATGAAGCTGGACACTCTGGCCGCAGTGGCAGAGGAAAGGACTCAAACTGAACAAACCGCTGGCCATTATGGACAATGTCAGGCAGCCTCTGCAGTGTCATTAACAAGCAGAGGAGTGTGCTCAGTGACGGGATGCTAGTCTTCAAATCCAGAACTGACAGACTTAGGAAATCCTTTGACCCACACGCCATGAAACTGTTCAACGCCTCATTGGGTGGGGGGCAGGAGGGGGAGCAGGAGGGGGGGCAGAAGGACACTTAACTGACTGTACAATAGACCGACGAACCCGTGCAATAATTATTTATTAGTATTTATTAGTATGAACTACAACATTATGTTCCGTATTCCCAGGGGACAAAGGTGGATTCCACAAGGCAGAAAGGATCTCTTACCTGCACAGGGGTTCAGGAGGGTCGTGGCCCGGGTGGGGGGCACGTCTGTTTCGGAAGGCTCCCTTGCTCTCCCCTCTTCCTGTCCCACTCTGTTATCCTCCGTTGGGTTGTCTTATGGGGCACAAACAAAGAACCGATGCTCAGGTTACATACCTATACAATCCAAGTTAGCTCTGTCATTACTGCGGAACAGAAGAACACAAAAACTAAAGCCAACAGTGAAAATGAAAAGATATTTTTTTTCCAATAACTGACAGAGTTATCGTGGTTGGTTGCAATTAATCAAGCGGATTCATGCGCCTAAA
>JAODKE010000138.1:25316501-25329588 GCA_026779605.1 Mormyrus hasselquistii
AGAGTCTGCTTATACTTCAGATGGCAGCGATAAAGTCATGAGAGATGACTGATGGATGGATGGATGGATGGATGGATTATTTATCTCTGGAGGGACATTTGAGAGGGAAGGCGTGGTAATAATCAAATCTACCAAAATACTGCAAATTACATCCTCAGAAATGTGGGCCATGGGTGTAGCTCTACTTCACAGCAAGGCACCTACCTTGTTTCATTTTAGTATCCATCTGCAAAAATTCCACATGCAATGCAACTAGCTTCAAACATTAGCATTAGCATTGACAGTGCACTTCTGCGTGCTATACATCCCACCAGGAAACCTGCATCTAACAGTCTTGTGTGCAACATTAGGTTACTAAATGTGACACAGTTCTTCAAGCTGACAGATGAAGCGGGGTATAATATCCCAGTAATGCCCCATTAGTAAAAAAAAATGCAATCATGTAAACTGCAATTGGATCCACACCATCATGCAGTCATTACCTAAACCTCACTGCAGAAAGGGGATTAAATGTTTCCGCCTAAATTAATCATGTCAAGGAGAGCCGTAGGGATACGAAAAGAGCTCTCATGGAAATAATTACTTCTCATTGATTTTCTTCCCGTAAACCTTCGATTCCGTATAAAAAAAAAAAAAAAAACATAATGCAGCTTCACACATCTGCCCCGATGGAGAAATGAGGAGCTTTTCAGTATGTTTATTTGATCTAATTTCACCAAGTTCTCTTGCTTCCTTTGGGACAGCCGGGAATACAATAAGAAAAAGGGGAAAGAGTTATTTTACAGGCACTGATGATACCTGATGAGGACCTGGGTCACGTCCAGCATCACTCCCAGCTGACACTCAGCAGGGTTACGTGTGGTAACGTCAATGTCGACATGCACGTCTTTCTATCCGGAAGCAAAAGGGTTAAAGAGCAAAGTGTGTGACGGGGTAAAGAGGGGTGGATCCCCTGTGGGAAGCGTGGAGAGGATGCACCCCCGACTGAGTCATCCTCTCCACTCTTTAACATTCCCGTCTTATCACAGGGCACCAGTCCGTGTCCAGACTTCACGGTCTAGAGTGTGGAAACCTCACGATAATTACCAAGCGCGGACAGCACGCTGGGCGAATGTAATCACAGAGCATGATGAGCAATGACATCGGCTACACTCAACATCCCTAAATATAGCCATCCGATACTAACTAATCAGTTTAGCTCCACTTGCATTTCTCTGATGTCCAAAAACAGTTCCGGCCTACTCCTATTATTACGTGAAATATTCTTGCAAAGTTTGGCAAACTGGCACTGGCTATAGGTACTCTGTGGCCCCACAGACGAGTTACAGCACTGCTGGCAACAGCAGAATAGCAGCAGATTGCACCAACACCTGTCCAGGCTTCATTTCAGATCTGCAGTAGATATGCCTGACAGCCTGGCTTTGTGTTTCCCCGCCTCAAATGTAAATGTAAATGTCAGCATCTGGTCAACATCTGTGTCAGGGGAAAATAAAACTCTGAATATAAGCAGTTAGAAGCAGCATTTGGATGCATTAAGGTGACTTGGGAAACCTGGCTTTACAGTATAATCAATGGCGCAAGGTTTAGTCCGAAAGGCCTCACAGCCAAGTGCAAATCACAACTTTCATAAATACACTCTTACTTCCGAAAGACAGGTCAGCACAGAGTAAGGATGGATAGAATGGCTGTGCATTAAGCTTCCCGGACAGTCACCTCTGTCTGGCAGGACGGTAGGCTCTGGCCGCTGCCTCCTCCGGAGAGCTGGCTGGCCAGGGCTCTCGTCCTCCTCGCAGCAGCTCAGGAAGATATTGCCACAGGAGTAGCTGAGGTGCTCGTGGGCCGAGCAACCCTGCCCCGCAACCCGGAAGTGCATCCCCAAGGTACAGCAGCTGCAGCACTCCTGCAAGGGGGCAACAGTGTCTTTCAAATTATCACACATTTTCCTTTTCTTTTTTTGCTTTTCTCCCCACTGTGTTCCTTGTAGCTATGAGAGGAGGGGAACAAACCTATACAGGTCAATCGGTCAATCAACACAGCATCAGAATGCTATTATATTTCCTGACAGTCTGCAGACCCACATTTGACTTATAGCAAAAGCTCTGATAAAATGACCCTCAAAAGATTTCTGCCACAAACATATAACTGGTATTAAAAATCTGGCCCACTGTAATGATTCCTCCCCTGACAGCACTGCTTCAATTCCTTCTGACAGCCAGAATAAACCAAGCATACTATTACAATATTTAACCTTTCCATATTACCCAGGTACCAGCACTAAATTATAACGAAAAAAGAAAAAAATGAAAACCTTAGATAATTCAAGACAGAAATACAGCTTAGCTTCTATAAAACTTCCAAGTTAGTTAAAAAAAATGTTTCAAATGAAAAGCTCCTATTCAGCAGAATAACACAGCATTTAACACGAGGTTTGAAAGGTGAAAGCCGTCAACGACATGAGTCATTCAGCAAGGTCCTCAGAGCCGCTCATCCACCAAGAAGCTTAACTGCAAACTGGAGACAGGCAGACTACAGCAGACATGCGGCAGTCATCCGCCAGTCTATGATGTAATTCTGGAAAACAATATTAGTAAACCTCCGGTTCCCCTCAGAATTCCTTCACCCTGTTGGACACCTGACTGTAGAAGAGCAAGAAGCCATGTACAGAACAGCAGGACAGCGAGAGCTTGAGGAGTCAGAACCGAGGGTGGATGGTAAACATGGCAATATCTTGGTAAGAAATACGCCAAGCTGCTGATTGGAAATAAAATGTGACAAGAAAAGGAGTTCCAGTGTGAGTCGCCTTATCGGCAGAGAGCCGTCATTACGTGCCTCCGTCCTAAACTTTAAGCTACATCAGTGCAGCAGTTGGAAGGTGTGTTCCATTATATATTATGTTGAACAAATAAGCATGTTTGTAAAATCCCAGCTTTATTATTGGAAGACATGGCTTCTCCAGTCTCCTGGGTCCATGCTGTCATGACCGGGTCAGGTGACTCGCCTTGTAGGAATCATTTCCGCATTCGTCACCGCTGGCATCGCAGGGAACGCCAGCTTTGGCCGTATTCATGCCCGCCAGGCAGCTGCTTTCCCTCAGCACAGCCAGGCAGCACTGCTCTTGGGCAGTCCTGCAGCAGGCGGAAACAAAAAACAGCAAAAACTGGGGGAAAATTCTATTTCACGACGCAAACAAAGTGCCGGCTACAATTATCAATTTGTTTAGAGCAGAATGTACGAGATTGTTATAGCTGAAGGCAATTGATGATTCAATTCATTTCCAAACACTGAAGACATTTACAAAAATCCAAATCACATAATGCTTCAAAAGGCAGAGAAATAAGTCTGTTAATAAAGTGAAAAGTGAATAAAGTAAACTCTGCTTACTCATGAATATAAAGGGACACATTAGCATCAACCAGTGTGACTTACCTACATACAGACAGCCTGTCCTGTCTGATAAAAGCCATAGCATTGCAATGGTTGTTGCCCTCTGCCCACTTCTGGCCTGCTTTGCAACAATCCTCCACCAGGCTGTTTAGGGAAACATCTAAGTAGGAAAATAGGCACAGATACTCAGCATGAACTGGTGGAGCACACTCAAGGCAGCTTTTGAAAGTCAGAATTGGCTTGATTGACTGTCTTCCCACTAAACACGTTACGTCAGACATTCTGAGACTGGCTGACTTCACCTTCCATTTTTCCATTTTGCATGAACCTGTGTGATGTTTTAAGCAATTGTCACCTTAAACATGCTTCACAACAATATACAGTTTATTCAATGTTTCAACATTAACATTCACTCGAATTTACATGATTGGATTCATTCAATGTGACTGATTTGATTTGCCATTTATTTAACACTGTGTCATGCTCTAAGAGCTTCGCAACTTTAGCGAAATTAAGCATAACAAGATTTAATGTATCATTGGATGACTCACTCCTATTGATGCCAAAAGGAGAGAATCTTTAAAAATACAAAATCACAATTAAGAATTTTTATACAGGCAAAGACCAGGGCAGCCTTAGGGGAATGACATGGGGTCCTTCTATAGGATAGCCCATACCATGCTTTAGACACCAGTCTGACTCAAACTCATGATATACCACTCCATCAGCAGGTGAAATAGAGATGCACAGTATTGATCAGTATTGATAAATATAGCAAATCAATCGTACTGGCAGCCTGATGACTTAATGGGCATCACACCTGCAGGGTTGGAGCTCAGCTTCCCCCCTCACACTCTCTGTGGGTGTGATAGTTCCATCGTTTCTCTGTGTTTTAAGGGCTTCCTTCGCTAACCCAAAACGTGCAGCTGAGTAAATTCCCAGTAGTGTGTGAGTTTGTGCCCTGCGATGGACGGGCATCTCATCCAGGGTGCCCGTCTGCCTGCTGCTTAATGGCATTGGCACCACGCTGTGACCCTGAGATGAAACATCGGAGGGAGGTATACGGTGCATAGCTCTATGCATTCTCCTAAGTTCACGGGTTCGTTTACTGGACAGTAAACCAGATGTATGTCGTGACGATAAAAAAAAGATGCAGTTTAGCATGAACTACCAGTGCAGGCTGTGGCTTCACTGTAAAAATGTTCAATATCACAAGTAAATTAGACATTTTACAACAATCCAGGCCCACGTTTCTGGGTGTGAAGGGGGTCATTAAACGCAAAGTGTCACTTGAAGCATGACGTATGCTCATTCCCAAATGGCACTTATGGAGAACGCACTGGGGAGTTTGTAATGAGACGATAATATTATGGAGGATTGACTATAACATGAAGGGAGGAATCCCTCTGAAGACAGCCACACTGCCTCTGCGTGGTGCGTCATCGTCTTATAGGTTTTCACTGATTTAAAATCACAAGGTAAATACACACCTTTCCTTTCTCTTTCAGTCTTCTCACATTGTCACACAGAGAGCAGCCAACGGGAGTTGCCAAACCAGAACTAACAGGAATTAGCCCTCACAGTGAAATGCATTCAAAGTTCAAAAAATGAGCCATCAAAAGGAAAACTCAATAACATTTTCGCTAAGCTACTTAGGGGCAGCTTATAATTTTACACTTTTCTCATTTATACAGCTACTCCTGAAGTTTTGTATCCGGAACAAAAAAAATAAAGTCTTTGATCAAGTTACTGTCTAAGCAAATAAACGTGTGACCAAACTGCACCTTTTTTGGTTTTGATTAATCTGGAATGAAGAACCATAAATGGCTGCAAAATAGTGGCCTGGACTGGTCTCCCCCAGGTCCTGGTGCACAGCAAACAGCAAAATACCCAGCAGAATCCAATCCCCTCATTACCGCCCCATCAGACCATCCACTCCAAACACTTTGAGCGATAAGCTGACTCCTGAAGGAACTATCTGCCACGTTCTTCACAGGGGGACCCAGGATCCACAACCATGTTTAAACACATACCTTCTGTTATTCATAAACAATGGTGTAGTAGCTGTCTGGACCTTGGAAAGACCTTAGTTGTGAATTTGAAGAAGGTTATACAACAACACCATTCACGGGGGGGGACTAAAACGCCTTTCATTTTCACCTTCATTCATGTCATTTCACATTCCACTAATTCTTCATTATCCCTAGCAGGCTGGCACTGAATCCCTCAAAGCCAAAACACTGCATAACTTCCAGGTTTCCCCTTCAGACTCAGTTTTTGAAAATTATAAGTTTTGAAGGCAAAAGACACCTACAGGGGGATCCAGCTCTTTATCCTTACTGCATTCACGTCCACCAGCTTTTCTGAAGTCTGCCAAAAAAAAAAGTGTGGGATTCAGCTAAAGTGAACGTGAATGTTCTCTGTGTGAATGTTCTCTGTGTGAATGTTCTCCAGTCAACACGGCTATAGCTACAATGAGGAATGTTTGACTGCTAACAATCTCTTTGCTATATTCTACTTTCAAGAAGGCAAGTTCAGTCCCAAATGCCCTTAAACCACAGGTCCAAGTCTTTGAAGTGATATAGATAAAGATAAACGTTTAAAGAAGTTGCAAATGACTACTGCATCGTTTAACGTCAATATTGTGATATTACTGTAAAAAAGTACCAACGAAAACTGAACAAAGATGTGTGGTTGAACACATTGCCTGACAGACAGCAATCATGAATATGTGAGAATACACCGAAGTTAAGAAAAAAGTGCTGTGATTTGGGCACGAGTACAACTTTAAATAAAACCAAATCAGAAATGTCTCCTGCTGATGTCAAATGTTAAGCAGAGTGTCAGGTCTCTCTTCCCAACACACAAAGTCTCCTTCTGAGTAACATTTTTGGGTATAATTGCCCTTTAACCATTTACAGCGTGCCCAGCAATTCTTTCCTGTACCGCAAGCACTTAAAAATGAAGCCGTAAGCAACTTCTTTACATAATAATGTGTCATGTATTGGTGACAGTAGGGAGCTTTCAAACATCAGACAAGCTCTTTGAAGAGCGCGTGGTGATCTAGGAGCTTCTCGGAGCGATATGAGCACTGCTCTGTCTGTATGTCCCTGTTTACGCTGTCTGTCAGATATAAAAGCCAGCTTTGAAAAATCCAGGCCGTCATTTCAGCAACAACTCTAACCTGTCAAATATGAAGTGTGCACAATTGAGCAAAAAGAAACATTTCATGGATAATAAACTTCATGGATAACCTTTTCTTTGGTACCCCATGGAGGGAAGGTTTTACTGTGAAAAAGTATTTAAAATACAGACACACAAGTTTATAATTATATCTTTGTGGGGACTCTCCATTCATTTCTATAGGGAAAACTTTAATCCCAACATGACGACCTTAACCCCTACCTTTTTACTTTTTTTGATTGCATTCACATATCTTTGTGGGGACCCAAAAAATTGTCCCCACAACATCAAAATAACAGGTGTTTATTACATAGTGGGGAACATTTGGTCCCCACAATGTAATATAAACATAATACACACGCACACACACACACACACACACACACACACACACACACACTTTATGGACAAAAGTATTGGGACACACCTACTAATTAACCACTGAATTCAGGAGTTTAATTTGGAACCATTGCCACAGCTGATTCAAATCAAGCACCTAGCTATGCAGTCAAGTCTACAAGCATTTGTGAAAGAATGGGTCGTTCTGAAGAGCTCAGTGAATTCAAGCGTGGTACTATCATAGGATGCCACTTTTGCAATAAGTCATAAAATTTCTTCCCTGCTAGATATTGTATTCCATGGTGGTATTACTGTGAAGTGGAAGTGTTTAGAAACAACAGGAATTCATCACATGTAAAGTGACGAGGGTGAGAGGGATCGCCAAGTGCGGAGGTGCGTGATGCGTAAGAGTTGCAATGCTCCTGTTGACTCAGTAACTGCAGAGTTCCACACTTCCTCTGGCATTAACTCCAGCACCCAGACTGTGCCAGGAGCTTCATGGAATGGGCCTCCATGGCTGAGCAGCTGCATGCAAGCCTCAAGTCACCAAACCCAATGCCAAACATCGGATGTAAAGCACGCTGCCACTGAGCTCTCCAGCAGTGGAAACGTGTTCTATTTGGTGACAAATCATGCTTCTCTGTCTGGTAGTCGAATGGAAGGTTAGGGGGATGCCAGGAGAACGTCACCTGCCTGACGGCATTCTGCCACCTGTAGGGTTTGGTGGAGGAGAGATAATGGTGCAGGGCTGTTTTTCGGGGGTTGGGCTTGGCCCCTTAGTTACAGTGAAGAGAACTCTTAATGCTTCAGCATACTAAGACATTTTAGACAATTCTATGATCCCAACTTTGTGGGAACAGTTTGGGGAAGGCGACTACAGTGTGTCTTTGTATATTTTCCTCAGGAAAAGTGAAAACACAAAATAGATACATTTGCTGCATGAATGGAGAGTGCCTTCATTTCCTCTTTTTACTGTAATGAACATCAAAATAAGAAATGGAATATAAACAATTCGTTGTCGTAGATATATAACGTATATTTAAGTGTAATTATTCCAATTTGGCTGACAGAGACAGACAGGCACCTTCTGCCCTTCTGCACCTTCTGCACTTCTGCCCCTTCTGCACCTTCTGCCCCTTGTGCACCTTCTGCACCTTCTGCCTTTTCTGCCCCATCCCTCCTTCCCCCTGTGCAGTGGTGGTTGTGGGCAGTGGTGGCTAAATGGTTAGGGAAGCGCACTTGTAATTGTAAGATTGTGGGTTTGAATCCCTGACCAGCAAGGTCCCCCCCCAGCCCTCCTCGGGGGCTGAATTAGCTGCCCCCTGCTGTGTCGCAACGTCACATATAGGTTAAATGCAGGGATCACATTTTGTTGCTGTGCATTGGGTGTCAACAATGACCATTGATCACTAAATTGTAAATACTTGATCATATCAAAACTTTGCTCATTGTCATTTTCCTTATACATCAAATAAACTAAAACGTGTGATTCCAGAATCTTCGTAATCCCCTGTATTAGTGCTCATTGTGACATAAAAGATGGCTTAAATAAATAAAAACAATAATAGTTTTAACTGTTAGTTTTAATATCTACGACAATTACAAAAGATACATGTAGGTGTATACATCCAAAATGTATTTACATACATATACACACAGTATTTTGAATTTGCTACACATAAAGTTAGTACAGGTCAATGTACTGTAACAGCCACAGTGCAACTGAGTTAAGGAAGCAGATCATATTACCCGCATGAGAAACAGTTACAGCACTGCTAATAATGTTTTTGTTTTTATTTATAACAAATGATGATTTCAGTTTCACCTTAAATGCCAAGTCTGAGCCTGTGCAAGTAATTATGCAGCTCGTAGAAACCTGTATCACTCTGCTAAGCTATCAAATAGCAATTTTGCAAGAAATTACCGGGTGCGTATTCTAGGATACAGGAAAGAATAGACTACAAACTGGCATAGCAGAGTGATTGTATTGTTTTTTCAAAATATAAAATTGTACATATAATACATAAACATTTACAGACAGGTGCAATAAAAGCTTCGGCAGAGATGACACAGTTAATACTCCACAATACAGTATTATTAGGTTGACAAAATATGCAAGTGCCATCCCTGTATCTCCACATCCCAGGCCGGATCTTCAGAACGTAATCTTTACAACATCTGTCTGGAGTAAAACGGGGAATGACTTTCCCAGAAGACCCTCCCTTCGCTGGGGTAGATATTTCCCTGCATGTCTCACATTAAAGTATTCATGCAGTGTCTGCATAATGGACGTTTATAAACATAAAATTCCTGGATATAGTAATCCAGTTATCTGTAATATTGTAATTTATTGTAATGTAAAATGTCTGGTTTGTACAATTTTTCATCCATTATATTTTCCATAAGATAGCCTTGATACTGGAGGATAAGGCAGGACTATTTATTAAAAGGAGGAGGTGAAGTGTGTGCAGATGGTATGTGTCTTTAGGGTTAGGGTTCAATTCCCATATCTGAGTGAGTTTCCTCCAGATGCCCCTGTTTCATCTAGCAGTCCTCAGACTGCCCTTAATCGTGAGTGTGTGTGAGTGTGTGAGAGTGTGTGTGAGAGCATGTGTGAGTGTGTGTGACAGTGTGTGAGAGTGTGTGACAGTGTGTGTGAGTATGTGAGAGTGTGTGTGAGAGCGTGTGTGAGTGTGTGTGAGCGTGTGAGAGTGTGTGTGAGCGTGTCCCCCGCCCACGTAACCGGGGACAGACCTTCGACTACCTGCATCTCAAAAACTCACTGCAATGGAATGTATAACAATTAATGTGCTGTTTTAATCAGATTAAAAGTCACCAGATGTTTGCAGAAGATTATCTGAAAGTTATGTTTCCATTTTCACTCATAAAGAAACTCTGTTATCAGAATAATGTTATTCTCATTGTTTCACACACGCACATGTACAGATGAGAGGGAAGCTAGCTGTCAGAGCACAGAGTCAGCCTCTCACCTGCCCCCCCCCCCCCCGGAGCAGTGGGATGGAACGCCTTGCTTAAGGACCCAGCAGCGATATGACGATACTGTCAATCACAGACATCGAACCAGAAACCTTCCAACCACGAGCACCATCTGTACTGGCGGAGCCACGAACCAGTGCCTCTGAAAGAGGTCAGGGGGTACTGTAGGATGCTAAAGTAAAGTTAAAGGAGACCCCAACCCAAGCTCTCTGGAGAGGCGCTATGACACTACAATTACGGTGTAGTGCAAACATGGGCCGGCGGTACAGGCCGCTCCTAATGATAACTGCCACCTTTAAGGCCTCCCTCTACTTCGCATCGACTTCAAAAGCACATCTGCAGACCGGCACTCTGGCTCTGTTGAATGACGCGCTGCTTCACTGCCACACTGGGTGATTTCACCAGCCTAATACGCATACATGTATGACCGCAGCACCTGCTTTTTTAACATACCAGATTATGCAGTCGACGGTAATCCCCCCCCACCCTGTTTTTTGGACCGACTACAGAAAAGAACCACAATCTATTTAGGATCATACAGTCTATTGCTCTGTAAATGGCAAAGTCATTACCTCATGTGGAAAATCAATAAGGATAAAGGGCAGCAATGTTTTCTTAAACAGGAACATTTTCTCATTGTTTTTAACTTCTTTTCAAGCCAGAAGCAGATGACAGCAGGAGGCAAGTACAGGGTGCGGGGGTCATGCATCACGCCCGTGAGTAAATCATAGTGAGAACCCGCCCGGACTCCTCAAACAGGTAATAAAAAATTAAAACACATCATATTTTCCATGCCAGAAAAATCTAAACCAACCGATAGCATGTTCATATTTCAACTGTTGATAATGACACAGTAAAAATGGAAAAAAAAAAAAAAGATTGGAATCTCAGAGAGGATTCAATCGAAAAGCGCATATCTTTCCTAAAGCTGTACAAGGACAATTTAATTAAAAATATTCTGGCTTCCTACAAAAAATGTCAAACAAAAAAAAAATGGAAAAGCTGAATCCAACCATTCATCTTAACCTCCAATACAGCACAGGGCCGTGGGCTAAAAGGAAAATGTAACAGAAATATTAAATAGGTGCTTTGCTGAATGTAGATATATAGATTTTAGTTTAGGCAGTCTGTTACTGCAGCTTGTCAGTCTGTTACTGCAGCTTGTCAGGATTCACTGTACTGAGCTTAAGTAAACATCAAAATCTTTCATGTCAGTTCCGCACTCAAAGCTCCCTCCTGTACAGGAGACACTAAATGATTAAATAATTTTAGTCTACCAAATCCATCCAGACTGTGCTTGATGTATATAATTAAGTGACAGTTCTGTCAGTAATACCAGTAATATTTCATTCAGTTGATGTAAATGTAATTTGGCTGTGTTGACACTTTGCCATAAAATGTGTCAGTTAGTGTACTGACTTGCAGTGACACTTGTGGTACCAGCAAGGAAGTAAGAAATATCAACCGAACTGCAATCATGTTGTAACTGCCGGGATCATTGTGGAGAATGTTCAAAAAAAGCATGCTGTGTATTCCAGCTTTAAAACGGAAAACCAGGTCCCAGAAATCATGAAAACAGCCGTTTTGCAAGATGTCGATTTCATGCTCTTGTTTACAGCCTAAGATACGTCTGTTTCCCTGCAGCCTTCATTCCGGAACCTTCCACCAATAGCTTGAGGCTTTATAAAGCTCCGCTGTTCATGAGAACCATTCATTTTCTCCTCTTAAGTATGAAAGTGATTGTGCCTCCAGTACGACATGTACCCAATGGAAAGCAGAAGTTACCAGCCGGCATACTCTGTTCAGCCTGGTAATCAGTTCTGCACCCAAATACTTGTCGGACACTGAGTGAGTGAGTGAGTGAGAGTGTTTGGGGCACAAACAAATGCATACATTGATTCGTCAGTCGTAAGTTTTCTTTCAATTTCCAACACACCCATTCAAATACATCCGTAGTAGCCTACCTTACACATCAATGGGGATAACTCAGTGATTAGTATTCTAACCCCATACCTTTAGAGTGAGGGGTTTGATTACCATCCCCAGTTCCTCGTGTTTGCAGTCTTAAGAAAGGACAGAGAGGTAGGCTGGCATCTCTGTGTGGTTGTGTGTGTGGCTTCTGGTCAGGCTTCTGTCTGCGGCCTTCAGAGGCTCACAGGGCCCGAGTCCTGCCTGGTCTGACCATCGGACTATCAGAAATTCCTATTGGGTATCAATATTGTTTTAACTTACAGTCACACATTAATTAATTGTTACATTGTTGCAATATTGTTACTATATTGCATGGTTTACTATATTTCATACGTTTAAATGTACTTATTTCCTTTATTTTAATTTTCATTCAAAGCATGAAGTATTGTATACGACCAGAATGAGCATATCAGAATGCAGTTCTAAGACGGGGACCCCCCAAATTACACTCATTCGACCAGAGATTCACCATGATGCTGTACTGAATAAACAGCTATGGGAAATGGATCGATGGACATGCACCAATGTCTCAAGTAAATAGCACAGTACTGGCGTGAGTGAGGCAGAGCCATACGGCTCGAGTGAGTGAGAAGCACTGCAGCTTCCCTTCCATGCAGTGCATGTAGCTCACAGCAGAACCGGCAGAACCGGCAGTGCTCCAGCAAGCATCCTGCACTTAATTAATCACCATTAACATGCACGTGAATCCACCAGCATCACTACACGCGAAGCCCACTCTGAGATAATGCGCGACAGGAGACTCTGTCATTTATGTTAATCTTCTACCGCTGTTAAGCTCAAGTAAACTCTTCTGTATGTTATCTTTCGCACAATGTAATGAATATCTTTGCAGCGGTGATATTAATCAGTGTCAGGAGGAGGTGAGTGAGATGAATCACTCCACTTTTCCATTCTGCTCTCTGCTTAAGGTTCAAGTACATAAAAGGCGTCACTTTCCCAAAAGAAGCCACACCTGTGAAGCACTTCCAGAAAAGAAATCTTCTCCATTTCATACATCTCACGCTTTATTTACTCGTTTCTCATCTCCGGCTTCTGCCCATAGGCCACATGAGGAGCCCGGAATCCCACCAGAATGTTTATGTAATTAATCGCTGGAAGGCAGCAGTAAGTTAGATACCAGGTTTGGGGGGGGGGGGGGGGGGGGGGGCGGGGGGGGGCGGGAGACCAATAAAAGTTTTGTGCAATGTGAAAA
>JAODKE010000138.1:25329688-25340609 GCA_026779605.1 Mormyrus hasselquistii
ATGCGCAAGAGGGGACTCCAACAACAAAAATTGTTTTTGTTATTAGGTGGGTGGGGGCGGGGTTGTGTGTTATAAAGGGGGGGGGGGGGGGGGGGGGGGGGGGGGGCGGTTGGGGCCGACAGATCATTAGAATGTTTCTGAATGCTGAGAAAATGAAGTAAATGGGCCCAAAATTTCCTTGTGCTGATAAAAAAAAAAAAAAAAGTGTTAAATGCTTAGATGACCTCAATTAACCGTGTTGGGATTCTGCTGTATAGCAAGACACATTTGTCTCAAAAAGCAGAAATAATTCAAATGTAGCCAGAATGGTCTACTGAGTGTCACCTGCAGAGTGTCACCTACTGAGTATCACCTGCAGAGTGTCACCTACTGAGTATCACCTGCAGAGTGTCACCTGTAGAGTGTCACCTGCAGAGTGTCACCTGCAGAGTGTCACTGAGTGTCACCTGCAGAATGTCACCTGCAGAGTGTCACCTGCAGAATGTCACCTGTAGAGTGTCACCTGCAGAGTGTCACCAGCTGAGTGTCACCTGCAGAGTGTCACCTGCTGAATGTCACCAGCTGAGTGTCACTGAGTGTCACCTGCAGAGTGTCACCAGCTGAGTGTCACCGAGTGTCACCTGCAGAATGTCACCTGCAGAGTGTCACCAGCTGAGTGTCACCTGCAGAGTGTCACCTGCTGAATGTCACCTGTAGAGTGTCACCTGCAGAGTGTCACCAGCTGAGTGTCACCTGCAGAGTGTCACCTGCTGAATGTCACCAGCTGAGTGTCACTGAGTGTCACCTGCAGAGTGTCACCAGCTGAGTGTCACCGAGTGTCACCTGCAGAATGTCACCTGCAGAGTGTCACCTGCAGTGTCACCAGCTGAGTGTCACTGAGTGTCACTTGCTGAGTGTCACCAGCTGAGTGTCACTGAGTGTTACCTGCAGAGTGTCACCTGCTGAGTGTCACCAGCTGAGTGTCACTGAGTGTTACCTGCAGTGTCACCTGCAGAGTGTCAACTGCAGAGTGTCACCAGCTGAGTGTCTCATGTGTTTACTGTTACTGCTATTTTTCTCTCTAGCACTATTGTAGAATTTATTACTCAGATATTTATGCAGTGAAAATGCATCTGTTGATGCCACTGACGCGTCATCAGAGTTCTGACCTGGTTAATGTAAAGTGCTTTGTGACAATGACTGTTGTTAAAAGCGCTATATAAATAAAATTGAATTGAATGTTCAGGTGTTTCAGGTCTTTCACCATCATATTCCCTCGTCCAGGTGACCCCACCAGGGTCTTCTGGGGGTCCTTCCTCTTCTGGGCCACAGCCATCTTGAGGATCTCTCTGCCGCTTTGATGGTGCTGTTGATGGCTGTCCTCTTCCTCGCTCCTTCAATGCCCAACTACTGAAGGCGCAGACTTCATCTCTTCCTTTTAATAAATAATCCCACCTCACCCCAGTATCAAGGCTATTTTAATAAATAATCCCACCTCACCCCAGTATCAAGGCTATTTTATGGAACACATAACTGTGTATGGCTCAGTGGGTCAGCTCACTGTGTGTCTGACTAAAAGGTCGCCAGTTGAAATCCTGTAGTTGGAAGAATGATTTCACTGCTGGGCCCCTGAGTGAGGCCCCTAACCCACTAAGCCTCCACTGACAGGCTGACCTCACTTTCTACTGTAAGTTGTTTGTTGCTTTGAATAAAAGCATCTGCTTGATACATTAAGGTAAATGTACCCTTCAGCTGTAATTGTCTCCTCTGGTTTTCAGTGGAAGTCGTTCACCTAACCCTTCTCACAAACGCACGCTGGCGCGGGACTCCTGAGTGTAAGAGGAGCTGGACTGAAACGTCCGCTGGTGTATTCTGATGAAGCGGTACTTTTCACCCAAGTGCTCAAATGCCTTTTGTATACACCGACCAAAAAACACCAATCAATCTAAGAAATATAAAGCGCCCATGATCGTGCCGTGTGTCTGTTGGCAGGTTCTTCCTATGCCTGGACGGGGGCTCCCAGGTAACCTGCCCCCCTTCAGCAGTCTAAAACTGTCCCACCACCTTGTGTGCGAATGTGTGCCCTGATACAACATCCCGTCCCATCCAAGGTGCTGCCCAGTTTGTAGGATAAATCTAACATGGGTCAAAAATCTTAGATGCATATGTAAACTATTCAAGCAAAGCTTTTATATAGTTCGATACAGGTTCACAATTAAATTCTTGTTTCTTTTACAGGACACGCATTCCGTTCAAATGTCCAGTGGCCCATTTCTAAAGGGGTTAATTAATTGAGCACAGTGAGATCCAAATGGCAGCGACTGACAGTGGTTATAGATGATTAAATCACAATACATTTGTATATCCCCTTATGTACATGCGATTATAATAACATAATCCACAACAGGTGATAAGTAAGTAGATTCATAATTTTCATTCACAATCTAATATAGTTAATAATATAATATAGCACTTTCCTGCACATGGTACAACTTTGTACAAGAAGTCAAACATTTAGCTATAGCATCTGGCATTGCTGGCTAATACACAGCAGCTATATCAGAGGTTTGAGGTGTGAAGGCTGCCGCAGGTCTGCCTGCCCATAAGGCAACATAGGCGATTGCCTAGGGCTCTGTCAGAATAGGCAGCGCAAAAAAGAGCAAATGAGAAAAATCCAAAGAATTTCCTCTGGTTGCATTCTGTGAGGTTACGGTTATTTATGCTAATTTTAATATTTTGCTACTTTTATTGTGAAACATGCCCCAGCTAGCTAGTTAGCAGCCAGAATCCCTGTGCTACAGGAATGTTTTAATATAAATTAATTGACAAAATTATTTTTTTACTGTTCTGGAGGGTGGGGGGCAGAGCGCCAGCAAAATCTCGGCTAAGGCGGCAGAACACTCATGTGTAAATCTGTGTAAAAATATCGACAAATTCCAGAATATGAAAAGCAGCCATGTAGGACAGAGTGACAGTGACCCTAAGGTTAGTCACAGGAAGCATATGGGCACATTTACGGAGAACCTCCTTGGCTTAGATGGCAGTGAATCATAGGGTGCAATCATGCCCACTGAGAAAGCAGAGTCATCGATTAGTACCTGCGTGTGTTTGGATAACAGGAGTAAACGGGATCACCCAAGGGGCACCAGTGTGACACAGAGAGAGCATGCAGGCTCCACACACACGGAGCGCAGGTAGGATTTAATGCCCCATCCCTAGAGGTGTGAGGCAGCAGTGCTATCCACGGAGCTACCATAACATACTCATTCATTATGCTAATCACAGATAACACATACTCATTTACATGACCTCGTACAGACGCTGCCTGCCTTATCTGAGTCATGTGTCTCTCAGCTAATTTCCTCGATTTGCTTCATCTCGACAGCATCGCCAGTCAGCTGAAACCCCCCCCCCCCCCCGTTTTCCTCCTCTATCGGTGTACAGCGTGCCTACATATTCAGCAGCAACCGTAAGAAGCAGCTCGAGCTTAAAAACAGAACTTCAGCATTCGGCAAGCGAAAGTGCTCTCTAGAGCGTGCAGTATTAAGATCTCTATCTCTGCTGCACTATATGCACAAACGCTGTGCTTTCTCAAAAGGCTCTCCACGCAGGAAGAGCAGTGACTGTTTACGTAGATGCCGGGACATCCTGAGTACCATTACCGAACCGGATTGCCATACGCCTTCCTTGATAAGCCGAAGGGGGCGGAATGTGTGACCCGCTCTTCGATGCCAACGGCGTTTTGCTGTAGCTACAAAGCCCCGGTATCGCTGTGAGGGGCAGCTAATGTACATACCAACCCCTACTGCTGCTGATATCGGGACAAAGAGAGGAAGGACCTGCGAGAGCATATTTACTTTGCTGAACTTCCAGATAAGACTAAAGTGTATCTGACACCGTAAAGTTTGAAAAACACTCTGAGGGTCATTAAATGTCACATTGCAAGTACAATTATAAAATATGACTTTGCACGTTTCTGTAGTTCAAGTCTCTTTATTGCCAGAATATTAATAAAAAAAAAGAAACAAGGCTTAAATGCATATTTTTCTAATTTAACGTTTAAGGCATCAAATATCTGGAACCTAATCTAAAAACTAAACCAACTGTTGCAGTATATTTCAAGCCAAGCATTGTAGTCTGCCTGGCAAGATGAAATAGTCAGATCAGAGTGTAATATTATTATAACAGTACATTTTTCAGGCAGGAGACAAGAACATGATGTAGCTGAAATTAAAAAAGGATTCGGTGAAACAGCGTCGCCTACAATCATTTTCCGAAACTCTATTTCATAGCTAGAAGCTTTCAATGTTTTTCTGCACAGATGTTGTGTCATCTGTCTTTTATGACAAACAACTGCTTGATTGTTTTTCTTCTATTGGGAAACTCAGGTTGAGAAACTTCTGAGAGAAAACAGCAACTGGTCAACAAAAATGAATGTGAAGGGAGTGGTGAGTGACCTTCATGAGCCCCTGGAGTGCTGACATAGACCCAGGCCCAGGGGAGGTGAAGGGAGAATGACTCGGGCCAGGGTGGAACACCCATCTCCTACTGACTCACAGGTCACACTGCTCCCCACCCCACCGCCATAAAAGATCACAGTGGTGTACAGCCTCAGGCGAGATTCTGAAGACGTCAATACCTGCAGTTTTAGCGCAGTTTTCTTACACAAGCGAAATGCGACGATTTGCTCAGTCTACACTAGTGGGCAAAATTGTGTAAACGCAGCATTTTTGGCATTATGCTTCAAAAATTACTCCGCGGACACTGCCGGTAATGTTTATAAACAAAGAATGTTTACACATATCATTCACTGGATGATTAAATAAGAAACTGGAGAGACAGTTTTAGCCTCTAGTGTTCATTGTCAAACGGATCGACAGCGTGACCAATGCAGTGAATAGGTTTATGCTAATATACTTTGGCCATCTTACTTCTCTGCTACTTCCGCATCGTTTTGTCATCTGCACTGGTTTTGGTCTCCAGGAGTCAGTGGCCGTCTTTAAGTATGCATTGCCAGGCTGTGGGTTTACAGCCTTGCCAAGAAGCAAATGGCTCAACATGCAGAGAGAATTTCTTGTTATGACAACAAGACAGTTCAAGGTTCAAGGAAGCCAATAATGCCACAGCAGTAACTGAATGAAGTCTTTGATTGTCATGAAAATTATTAATTGTTTTGCAGGATACATCCAGTCACCAGGGTTCAAAAGCACCTCTTTAACCGTTATGCGATAACAAAGAAACTCTGCATGATCATGGGACCGACTTATTGAAAGGGTCCTTCACGCAGACAAGTTTTACTTAACAAAGGCTCCATTTTGTAAAATGTAGCTCATTCTGCTCCGTAAAGCAATAAAAAGAAAGTAACCAATTAGTGTCTGCAATTGACCGGGAGTCCATCTAGGCTATTGGCTAGGACAGGATGTGGGCGCACCACAGTGCTGAAGGGACTAAATGGAATGTGCACAAAAAGAAGGGGTGGACTAGTCTGAAAATGCAAGCTCACCTGCAGAATTACAGCTAATCAAGTATAAACTTGGGTCAAAATAGATTTTCTGGGTTTTTGGACATTCGGGGAGCAGCCAACACGTCTCTCCTGGAGGCGACGCCAGCGTCCTAATGAAACACCCTGTTCGATAATCCATCACCACCACTGAGCACCAGGTGCCAGAGTGAGACATCCTAATTTCACTGGGTGTCAGCACCTGATGTGAGCTGGCAGAGAGTGACGGGGCCCGAAAGGAGCAGAGGCAGCGGGCGACTGAGGAACACCATGGATTCCAGCATGGCTATGCCAATAGCATTCCAGCATATGAGGCAGCCCAGACCATACATGACAGCATATGAAAATGTACTACATGAGCTTACTCTCCAAATCCGACCCCATGGGTCTGTAACCCACAGGTGGGTGAAGAAGCTCATGTCCGATTCGCTTTCTCTGCTCTAACCCTTTACCTTGCGTACCCATGTGAGAAAACACAGAAAGTGTTGAATAGTCAAATTGTGCATTTCAGATGTATATAATACTGAAATTTTACGTTCTGCTTCACATCTTAAAAGCTCTAAAAACAGGTTATTACGGGTTATATACAGTACTGTGCAAATGAGCAAGACTGCCAAGAAAAATTATGTTTAAATGATGTTAATCTCGATACAAAATGTCTTCCAAAAAGTGCCAGCACTTCCAAACCCTGTCCTGATGTCACATCAGTATGTGCAGCAACCATGAAAATATATACTCACATATATACTCAAAACCACAGACCCACAAAAATGACAGGTTCAGCTAATCAATGCCTCATCAAATAGTTCAACTAAGTTAATTAATTAAGCAAGCTGGTATCACACTAAAGAGTTAGTGTGTTTCCCCAAGCGAGCTTGATGGGCCGAATGGCCTCCTCTCCTTTGTATATTTCTTATGATCTTATATGTTGGAGCTGCAGGACGGCTGCTTGTCAACGCTGGACTACCTGCACCCCCCGTTTCCCTCCCCTGTTGTGAGTCACGTCCTTGTTTGTTATACGGTGTAGTGACCATGTGCTTTGCTTGTTTTTTTTCGGTTCCTACAATGTTCTCCCTACTGGAGTGGAGTCTGGGAGCTGTTTTTTTATTCTCCTCCTCTCTCCTCGTGTAAATCGTTTTTTCTCTGCTCTTCCCATCTTAAGATGGTGCCGGGGAGGTCAGCTGCCGTCACGACTGCTAAGGGTCACGGGAAGTTGTGTAAGCATTTCACTGCATATCGTACTTTGTATGATTGTGTATGTGACAAATAAATTTGAATCTGAATCTTAATATGTATGTCTATATGTATATTTTATACATATAAATATATGCAATGGCTGAGAATACAGTGTTTTTTTTCCTGGCCATCCAACAAGTATTATCTGGAGAAAAAATGACTCATATTTTTTTATTATTCATATTATTTGTTTTTTATCATTTGCAAATATTATTCTGTTCAATTGTGTTTTTTGAGCATACATACTTTATACTAAGTAGATAAGTAGCTATAAAACATTTTGTGTTTTATAGTTTAACTTTTGAGTTAACTTTTGTACAGTACTGTAGATTATTAAACTAATTAAACAAGCCAGTCGAATACTTAACACATATTTACTGCAGTGCTTCATGCTGTGCATTATCATAAATGGCCTTATTTTTCAGACTTGCGGTTTACTAAACAAGATCAACACGCCCACTTTACCTTTCACTTTATCATCAGCTGCGTAAAGGAGTCCCTGCTATTGTGCATGATGACTTTCTTGCATGATGACTTTCTTGCATAACGACTTTGTTAAACGTCGCTTTCTACTACAGTCTACTTTCTACTAATCAGCTCATTCCTCACATTTGACCTTTACGCATAGCTAATGGGGTTTATTTCATATTTAAATTATCATGCAATTTCAGCATTGCAAGCAAAAAAATATTACGCGCAAGAAAATATATTTCCTTCAAAACAATTAACTTCTTTCATAAATTTTAAACACAAACAAAAAGGGCGAGGAACTTATATGACGTCCACATGCCTTCTGTCCTCTTAGACCTTCTGAATGCCACACACATTAATAGCATATATTAAACTCAGAGCAAGGAACGACACAATATCTTGTGTGAAACTGTGTTTTCAGAGGCTAAAAAATAAAAATAGTAATAAAAAATAAAAAATCAATATTGAATTTGCAGGGCATCATTTCCCATAAAGCCATGCTGTTGTCTGCCTGACAGTAATGATGCCGTAATGAATAACATAATGGCATTTCTACAAACTGAATGGCCCTTGAAAGAAGAGCGATAAGGCACAAGCTGTATTAGAGGCGTGTTTAGATGAGGCAAAAGAAAAATTAGCATGAGGAACCTAATACTGTCAGGCCCACAGGAAGATAATGAACAGGATTAAATTGAAAGCCTGCTTCCTTCTCCGTCGACAGCATATAACTATCTGGGTAAGTGCAGACAAATGAGGAAATCTTTACCTGAGTGCTCCATCGTTTGCGTGTGGAGTGGGAGTAGGTACACAGCAGCCTTTCGCTCAGAAATATAGACCGACACGTTCGATCAGAGAATGTCTCTCTTACAAGGGACAGAAAACAACAGGGAAAGTCTTTCACATTCTGAATTCATGAGATCAATTCTGTACAACTCCTCTGGTATAGTTTGTCTGTAACATATCTCCAGAAATGAAAGAGATTTGTGGTAATTCAGATTTCGGATCAGATAATCTGAAGGAATCTTGACAGTCTGTAGGGACTGAAGAGAATAATCCAAAGATGTCAGCGATTTCGGTTCGGAACATTCCAGTCTTCATTTCCAGTCTTCAGTGCCTACCTCTTATGAATAAAAATTAGCAAGCATACGGTAGTCTTATTTTCTTTTCACAAATTACTAATTTCTACTAACTATAATAGCACATTTAAACTAGCAAACCAAACCACTGGACATTTTAAGTTATTTATACAAGATCTTCCCCCAGCTAAACTTTATAGTAATGCTAGTAGTGTTCTGAAATTTACAATGTAAAAAACAACTGGTAAATAAATAGTTGTCGGTCTACAGTGGAAGTAAATATGTAAAATGAATGAAGCGTAAATGAAGGAATTACAGGTTGGTTATACTCGGATTTTAAGATGAACAGCTTCAGCTTCACTACATGCTTCCAGCCAAGAATTACACTTACACTTCATTGCATCGGTATAAATGATATTTAACATGAACATTTTTTTACCCATTTGTCCATTTGATGAAAATAGCTTAGTTTACATTTAAGGATTTGAAATCTGAAATCATTTGCATAGCAGCAACTTTATGGTATTGTCATAGACAACGATGGTAACAATCATGAAGACCATATTTTCAGTTAAAACAAAGGACTGCTTGGAAATGGCCGGAGCAAGCAGTTTCAACGAAACAGCCAATCACCTCGTCTGGACAGTCACCACACAAAATGATAACCAATCCATTTCCTTATCTCATTACACTTAGGTACGGAAGGAAGATGACCGTGCCATTTCAGGATAGCTGTTGTCGCTCACGGTGATAAAAAAAAACAAAGGAATTAACCGCAGTGGAACGTCAACATCATTACTGCACTTAGACGGGCAAAGCGAATGAATGCTGTGTGTGAATTCCTGCGTGACAGTGTTGTACTCCAAGGATTCCTTTTGTTCTAGATAATTAATTTTGTTGGATAACTATATGACAAGTCCAGAATACTAAATTTATATTGAATGACATAGGACTGTGTGCGTCAGTATACGTGCCCTGTGATGGACTGGTACCCTATCCAGCACCTGTCCTGCCTAAAATAAGCTGAGGCCTCACTGTGACCATGTACTGGGCAAGTGATGCATGGATGGATGGATGGATGGATGCATGGATGGATGAATGCATGGATGCATGAATGCATGGATGGATGGATGGATGGATGGATGAATGTTTGCATGTATAGATGGATGGACACCGGTCATTCGCCAAGTTGCTCATTTAAATGCAGAAAATAACATTTTTTGGAAACCTTTTCTAAATTGCCTAAAATCAAATTACTTGCTAATAGGTCCTGGAATCAAATCTACCATCGGGATTTTCGGGATCTTAGATAAACTTACATTTTTATCTGATGAGGAGAGTCATTGACACTGGAAATGTGGCACTTCACCTGCAATTTGCTGAACTATCCAAAATTGCAAAGAATGGAGTCCATTAGAAATATTAAGAATTATGAGGACTAGCAACTTGAAAGCTGAACACACTGAGCAGCGAGTACACGCAGACTCCTTAGGCTAATCAAGAATTGAAGCATCATAAAATGTTCTGCATCATAAAATCCAGAGCGGCGTTTCTTTCTGAGTGGGGCCTTGTACTGACTTTTCTAAGGCGGGAGCAGGGTTTGCACAGCAGGGGCAGTGCCTGGCTCTGTGCCTCAGTGAGCGTCTTCTGTTGAATATTTATGCTTGCTGTAAAATTTCCATAGACTAGATATAATCCTCAATCATCATGTGCAAGAGTGAGTCACAATCTGGACTTCCTTCAGTCTGTTTAGAAAAATGAACGGTGAACACTACAGTATTGCCTTATAAACATTGTTCTGAGAGTGAACTGGACTCACAAAAACCACTGTCTTAAGATTTATGCTTCTCTTTCACTTTTAATTCATGTGATGGGTCTTGATTACTCTTAAAACTGATGATATGTACATGATGGTATTTGGAAAAATCTGCCAAGTGGATAATTCAAATACAGACCAACAAGAAGATTTTGAAAAAATATTTCAGATGATTTACAAGACAGAGACTAACGTCCAGTCTTTCCCTTGGTGTTGCAGTTGTTGCATTTACTGACATTTCAAAACCTTTTTTTTCAGGAAAAAAGGCAAAATATCTTCATGCTTTAAATGAAGAACTTCATACTTACCCTCATGATGTCTGGAAAGGGACCGAAGGGCGTTCTGTCCATCCTCTTCCTTGGCCTGACGAACATAAGGATCCTCTTTTGTTTCTTTGATTCTCACTGTCACAGTGGTGGGTGTGCTGGCTTCTAGTGTCTCGGGACGTGTACTGAGGTTAACAAAGTGTCTTTCATCTCGCCCAGACCCCAACCCTGAGGAGCTGCTCTCTGCTAGGTTAGCACCATGCATACTTCCATGCTCACGGCCAGCTTCAGATGACAGATGATCTTTTTCATGAATAATATGCACATTTTTGCTCTCTGTTTCAGAGGACACATTGTGTCTTTTGTTGAGGTTACTGTCGATTTCCTGCACATGACCTCTTTGAAGAGTTTTGTGTCCGAGGTCAGCTTCAGACAAGACATCTTTTTTGTTGAGGTTACTGTCCATTTCCTGCACTTGACCTCTTTGTATAGTTTTGTGCCTGGGGTCAGCTTCAGACAAGACATCTTTTTTGTTGAGGTTACTGTCCATTTCCTGCACATGACCTCTTTGTATAGT
>JAODKE010000138.1:25359348-25371404 GCA_026779605.1 Mormyrus hasselquistii
GAGTCACAGTCACAGAGTGCTCAGCTGCGACCACCTGGAAATGTATAAAGAGTCACAGTCACAGAGTGCTCAGCTGCTTGGTTGAAATAGAATCTTGGTCTCGGATTTGTACTTTCTGGATATAATAAGGATGCCATGACTGACCACCCCCTGGCACCCAATATGCCGGCCTTTCTGAATCAACAAATGGGGATGTGAGAGAAGAGTAATGGTTTCTTTGAGTTCCTGCGATGACTGTGTTATCTTATTTAAAGATGCATCTCGATGTGTAAGAGACCCACTCCCACATAATACATAAAAGAAAAAGAAGGAAAACTAAATAGTAACTGGTTTGCAGTGCAAATGTTCTGGCCGGCCTTGTGCAGAGCCGGCGTCCTGACCTGTGCAGAGCCAGCGTGCTGACGCGTGCAGAGCCGGCGTGCTGACGCGTGCAGAGTCGGCGTCCTGACGCGTGCAGAGCCAACGTGCTGACGCGTGCAGAGCCGGCGTCCTGACGCGTGCATAACCGGCGTCCTGACGCGTGCAGAGCCGGCGTCCTGACGCATGCATAACCGGCGTCCTGACGCGTGCAGAGCCAGCGTGCTGACGCGTGCAGAGCCGGCGTGTTGACGTGTGCGGGGGCGATGAAGCATGTGGCGCACTTGGAGCGTTAGGTTTGCTGTGGCAATTTGCAGACAAATTGGACTCCCGAGAGAGGAACCGGGTGTAACATGGGTCTGCAGCCTCAGTCGACATGATACGGGGGAATCCTGTCCTGTTCTGATTGTCTTCTTTTAACAATCCACCAAGCATGGTTTGTTGAAAGCACCAGGAAATGTGCAAGAGATATGAGAGGGATATAAGCTTGTGCACACCTTCCACACAATCTGTGCCTTGGATCTTTAATCTCCACGCTTTTCTTCTCTGCTCATTGTACTGTGAAATACATATTTTTTCATCTACATCCCATTTATGTAATCTATTTCCAAACTTCTCCAGATGAACAGCTGCAGAGACTGATGCATCCATTTGAACGTCATGTCTGAAATGTTCACATCCACAAACTAAATTAGTTCATTTTAACAAAACCCACTCGAATGAGCTCGAGATACAAATCTCTGCTTTCAATCAACAAAAGCTGAAGTGCCCCTTTGCACTTTGCATCATCCATTTTCTCATCAGACAACTGTCTACTGGGCCAAGAAAATCTCTGAAAAATCTCACATAGTCAGTCATTTACCGTACTGTATGTGGCTGGACATTCAGAGCAAAGGCTGCCCAGGCCGGTATAAAACATGCCACTTTCGGAATAGCAGCAGCCTTCCTGTGTTTCCTTAACGGGGAGCGTCTGACTGGTGCTAACTGTGGCACCGGAAAGAGATGATGTCATATCAATTTGATAGCGTGCCTGGAGTTCTTTCATTTCTCAACTCTTTTTTCACTCCCTTATTCTTCTGATTTAATGGATGTAGTCCATTCCAAGCCTTGTATGGGTGGTTCTAATGAATTTGGAAAGCATCAAAACGATGATAGCATGATGCAGACAAGAAGTGTGCTGGACAGGTTTTAGAGAAAAAGATGGCACATTTATGCTACTAGTCATTTTCTTGTTGTTTCTTTGTCAAACAAAGAAATTCCATTTAAGGTAGGTTTTGTATGGTGGTGTAGTGGTTAGTACTGTTGCCTCACGTCTCTGGCATCAGGGTTCCTGGGTTCCATGGCTCTGTTTGTGATGTTCTCCCCATGTTGTAGGATTTCCCCCGTGACTCTGAATAGGACAGGCGATTACAGAAAATGGGTGTATGGGTAGCTTTTATACAGACGCTCCTCTATTTACGAACTTTCAGACATACGAACGAAGAGGACAGTAAGTCCACATTGTGTTCGTTTCCTTACTGCAACATCATTTTTTTTTCTGCGCGTGAATTTTGTCTAGTACAAATTCTGGCCGCTACTCCCACCGCGCAGCAGTGTAACGTGCGTTCTCCCAGCATCCCAGTTCTCCCAGCGTCCTAGTTCTTTGTACTTGTGTATACCCTTAAAGTGACGTTGAATAATGACTTACAAACATTTCAAGTTACAAGCGGCCATTCGGAACGTATCTCGTTCGTAAGTAGAGGAGCGTCTGTACGTTCTTTTGTTTAATGTCTTATATATGTCAGGGTCAGTAGCTATTTGTCCTAGTCGTTACTTTCTTCCCCCGTTGTCCTAGTCTTTAGTTGCCGCTGCTCCCCCAGTGGCCGCATAGCTCAATCAGCTAAGCATGTGACTACCTGGCAAACTCTCCTGTGACTGTGACTCTCCTGAACCCCCCCCTCTGTTTTTTGTAGATTTGTTCCCTTGTGTTTCAGTTCTATCAGTTTCTAGTTCTTGTGATTTGTGGTTTGTTTTATGTTCTGGTTTCTTGCTTTGTGCCTTGATTCTGTTTTTACTGCTCTGTTATTCCCAGTGTTACGTCTGTTTCTGACAGCGTCCTACTTTTCCCTCCCCTGTCCCTGAGTTATTTCACCTGTTGCCTGTTCTTGTGTGTCCAACCCTGACTGCTCATTGTCCTGCACCCTCTCTGATTGGTTAATTGTTCTCACCTGTCCTGCATTTTTCTCGTTATCCCTCTTCATTTAGGTTCCTGCCTTAGTTCAGTTCACCAGTGGGTCATTGATGTGTGTTGTTTTGTCAGACTTTCACAACAAGCCTGCCTCTTGTTGCTGTGACCGCTTTGTAATTAGTCTTTGTTTATCACTTTAGTGGACCTCATGGTCCATTTTTGTGTTTGTTTCCAGTTTTTTAAACCCTGTTGGTCCACTAAGCCCCCGCTTGGGTCTATCACAATATAGCATTGCGTTCTGATTAATAATTTAAAAGGACTATATGCCGTACAAGGAAAATGCATTCAGATTTAATCAAGTTCAAAGTCCTTGGTGTATTTGGTGCATTAGGCCATCATTTATGTGTTGAAGAATAAATTTTACATGTGCCTTGGCCTGTTTGGACAAATATCTCATCCACTTTGTTCAGTCACCAAAGCCCCTACATTAGTAATAGATACAGATGGATTTTGTCGTGTACAGTGATCAGCGAATGAGTACATCCGAAACATTTTCTTTAAGGAAAAAAATAGGTATATCACCAAGCCTAACAACACGCTGTAGTAAATTACGCTGGTCACCATGGCGATAAACATGTTATCGTGTAAGTTAAGTGTCCAGTGCCAAAGGTTACCCAAACTGCAGAGAAGGTCATTATTCCGTCCACTTCCTTTAATGGTGATTTTGAGAATTAGCTGTTCCCGTGTCTGAGCCTATTTAGCGAGTCGGGAAAAATTAACCTTAAATAGAATAATGATCAAAAAGATCGGAAGGTTAAGGCAGAGAGAGCAGCCTTCAACTGAAATTAAGTGATTTGCTGATATGTAGACATAAAAAGGAAAAAACGCACACTTTCAAGATTTGTGAATCACTTTTGAAAATGTGGGTCTGCTAAGCAATTTAATAATGATCAAAATAACATTAATGTAACCTGGGGGTAAGTTTCTCATTCCTGTATATAAATCAAATGAAAGGCTGAGACGTTACCAAATGCCACAGCTATTGCAGAAATGCTGCAGAGACCCAGTCTGATCCAATTATTCATTATATCACATTTGAATTTTGAAAACGGGAAATAATATTCAGTCCCTTTCATCTTCTCACAAACAAAACTTTGCAAAAAAAATCACAAGTGCTGGCTCTTGCCAAAAGGTAAAACACATTGCAAATTATTCCTGAGAGGCAATGACGATATTAATTTGGTTTATTTAGTCCTATTGTTCATGTGGGCTCTTTTAAGAGAGAGCAAAGGGCCAGACATACAAATTGCTCCATTACATTTACTGTAGAATAAATTATCAAAAGTACCGGGACACCAGTTGGAAAAACTTACACTGCACCATACAGTAAACGAGTATAATTTGTCCTTCATTGTCAAAGTCGCCTGTTGAAACAAGGCCCGTTTGTGTAAATCGGCCAGCGGACTTTAGCAAATCACCAGCTCAAGAAGTAAGCAGAAGTAATCAGCAGCCTTATTTAGAGGCTGCTAGAGGATAATTGCACACATTCTTCCTCAGTAATGATAGTAAAGGCTGCTTCAGGTTAATTTCCATTCATATGTGTTGGGTTTTGCATGTGTGTGCGCCCGCAGTTACTACTGTGGGGAAAACATTAAAGACCTCAATACGTGATATGAACCTCACAAATAGTTAAAAACACACAATATCCTTCCCCGGGAAAAAAATTATTACGCTACCCAGAGTTGCATCTTCGGGATACAAAAGTGACACCAATTTAGAAAGCAGTTCAGGATCCTTCAATGCTGAGATCTCAGCAATTCGAAAAGTTAACGAGTTATGAGTTTAATGGTGTTTTATATTATTATATTATACTACATAGAGATATCTTGATGTTTGCGAAACTGTGTTTCCATCCCAGGAAGCCTAATTTTCCTCCGCTTGCTAATTATCAGCATCTCCATCGCACTTTCCTGCGGAGATACCAGCCGCTGTAGTTTTGGAACAGCTGCCACACATCTCAGTTCCCCGAGTCAATTGCGTCGTGGACACAGCCGTTCGGCTCTGCTAATCAGCTTGTGATTTCATTAAATATTCATATGTTACCTGCAGCCTCTCAGATCAGCTCCGTCTGCTTTGTGATGCGTGGGGTGACGCCCTGGTCGGGGAGGGTCCCTCTGAAAAAGGTGTGTGCACGCCTCTCTCTGCCAGAGGAAAGGCAATCTGGTTTCTATTAATGCTCTGAAGACTGAAAGCTAGGCTACGTGGAAAATAGCAGAAAAGCAGGGAAGAAAACATGAGATTGTTCCTCGATGGAGACTGGGGGCGCGGTGCAATCAGCCGGACTGGGCCTGACTCCTGACGGCATCGGGCTGTTTCAGATGGCCTGAAGCCCAAACAAACAAGCCGCCCAGCCCAGGCAGTGCCTGTAAACCCCTCCCTCCCCTCTGCTTTCCAGCCCCTCTGTCCCAGGCCTTGGACCGGTGCCCCCCCTTTCCAGTGGGCATAATGTAACGGGAGTGTTCCCGCTGGCACACAGCTGCTGAGTTTTCATCATCAGCCCGAGACTTCAGGCCTGAGAAATGGGATGCCCTGCACAGCACCTCTGCAAAGGGGCTGGGCTTAGCTAGGCCAGACCGGGAGCCCTACCCAGCCCCCTCAGACTGGGGTGGGGCTTAGCCAGGCCAGACCGGAAGCCCTGCCAAGTACCTCTGCAAAGGGGCGGAGCTTAGCTAGACCAGACCGGGAGCCGTGCCCAACACCTCTGTAAAAGGGCGGGGCTTAGCCAGGCCAGACCAGAAGCCCTGCCCAGCCCCCTCACACCTTGGCGCGGCTTCGCCAGGCCAGACCGGGAGCCCTGCCCAGCCCCCTCACACTGGGGCGGGGCTTAGCCAAGTGGGACTGCATTCTGTAACAGAAACCATAACATGCATCACAGTACCCATGACTTTTCCCAATTAAAAGAACATATTTGGTTCTTTCTTGTTTATTTTATTCAAGTACATATCTGCTAAAGATATACACAGGAGTCGCTGGAGGAGATCAGTTTTAAACCTTGCTTGTCTATGTCTGTAGACAATTTCCCTGCTGGAAACACGCTAACAGCGGCGTGATGTAGGAGACAGGGGGGACATTATATCATTGTAAAAACACTCGTGTTTCAATTTCAAAACGTGAGTGAAGCCGAGGTCTGTGTTCCTGGCAGAATGAACCCCCCACCCCAGACACACGCAGGCGCACAGAGCCCCTGCCCTCAGTGTTACCGCGCCGTGTGCTTCTGTAAGCCTGACGTGCTGTCAGACTCGGGGATGCTTTACTGGCTGTTTCTATCCACGATGCTTCGCGCGAGTGTGTTAAACAGCACAGAGGGACACATTCGCCGACTCTGCCGCTTAACACACAGCTACAGCCCCCGATTCTTTGGCTCATGCTGCATCACTATTTAATCCTGTGCTTTCATTCAAAGGTGCGTTAAACTGTGGCACAATGCTATGTCTTCACCGTTAACTAATTATTTTACTACTACAACCACTACTGCTACTACCACTCTTACTAATGCTGCTACTACTACCACTACTGCTACTAGGGGTGTAATGATACACTCAGCCCATGAGAATGAGATGATATGTTAACAATATTTTAAGGAAAACTTCAAAGAGGAAATATATTACTGGAAAGCAACCTTTTATTTGATTAATTTGAAAGATAAAAAATGCTAAATAGTGCAGGTGTATAGTGAAATGTGTTAAATAACCACCATCATTATATGCAATAAAGAACAGAACAAATATTTAGCACCATAAAATATTTCACCACAAATTCATATGACAGTTAGGCTTTTCTTCTATGTGACTTCTCAGTTGAACATAAAATACAATATAAATAAAACAATATAAATAACAAACGTAAAACTTTTTTTTTAAATGTTTTCTTCACCGGTGCAGTGGATTTAAGTAAAGAGCTATGATGGTGCTGGAAATGGCTTTGCATAGTAGTAGCTTTAGCCGCTGTGTACGGCATTATTTTCCTAAAATGCATACAGATGGTTTGTGTTTTGTCTGTCACCCTTTCACAGTTTATATTTTCCAACAGGTTCCCAAAATGCTGCCACACAAAAGATTTAAAAGTGTCTGGGGCATCTGCTATGGTAATTTCGTCAGACGACGACATGCTTATAGTACCTGATTTGCAGCATCTTCGCGAGACCGCTTTTCACTCCATGAAAAACAAAGACACGAGATCTCGTTACACTCCTAACTGCTACTACTACTCCTCATATATATATATATACACTCATAATAATAATAATAATAATAATAATAATAATAATAATAATGTACATGATTTCTTTCCCTCATGCCATGGGAGGCTGTCTTTACAATTAAAAACAGCTTTTGACATCTTTTCATTTTCGTTTTTTAATTGAACACAAACAAGACTTTCAGGATGTTACGAAGACCCAAATCTTTACCTGGTAGATGTTTAAGCAGGAATAATGAAAATAAAAATATTAATATTATTTTATTATTATATACATGTTCGTGCCTCCATGATAGGTTATATTAAAAATACTATTTTATTATTATAATTATTATTATAATTATTTTTATTGTTACTGTTTTATTACACCCTGCCAGGACAGGCTCTGCACCCCCACAACCCTGAATAGGATGAGTGGCTACAGAAAATGGATGGATGGATGGATGGATGGATGGATTATTTTATTAGAGTGATTATGTGTGTATTAAGCATGGGATTGCATACCAAAAGTTTCTTCTGCTCAAACATTGTCAGAATGATTTTCCTCCATCATATATATAGACCAATGTAGCCATGATTTCTGAATAAAATGCAAATACCAATATAGTGAGAGTATTGTGTGTTTCTGGGGGGTGTTGGGACAGATTTGGTCCCAATGTTTCAGCAAATCTGGGTTCCAGGACGTACAGCCTAAGGGGAAATGCGTGTGTATCAATATCATACCCTTTTGCATGTGTTTTCTCTATAAAATGTACGTACATTGGGAGCCTTAATGCACCGGTCTTACCAAAATAAATTATAAGTAGAACTACAAGTTTGCTGTGTCCATAGGGTATGGATTCTTTTAAATCGCGATGATCAATTACGTAAAACAAACACCACAGTAAAAAATGATCGTCTGCATGTGATGGCGATACATCACAGTGGACGGCTGAGAGACATCGCAGCCTTCAAACAGTGAGAGAGATTGAGAGTCACAGATCATATATCACACTCAGGACACAGATGAGACCTGTGCGGAAGGAGCCGCACTCCCATGCCTTTGCTAACGACGGCGGATTGTTCCAGCTGTGTTTTCAGGGTGAAGTCATCTTGGGCCAGCAGTTCAGAATAAGTGAAGCATCCCAAAAGATCTTCTTCTGGGGCTCTTTCTGTTAAATCACACGAAAGGAGCCTTTGGCATCGATTTCTTTTTTTTTGTCTTGTCTACTTTAGAAACGTGAATGAACCTTGAAGCTGTGCTGGAACTGGAATATTTAAATAAAGGGGAATTGCCAACTGCTTGTAAAGGGTATGAGGAATAATTCAATTCATAAAGTACAGGAGGTCCCTAGGTTAGGATCGAGATCCGTTCCGTCTTTAAGTTGAATTTCTAGGTAAGTCAGAAAAAAACAACAATAATAATTATTATTACTGTTTTAGTTTAACACTGTTTTTGTTGTTATATAGTGACAATAAAAGTAACTACATACAATATTGTACTGCACCTCAATCCAATGAACCGCTGAAGCCGCGCAGTGTTTTCACGAAGGTCACAAGTACTGCATTCGTTATTACAAACCATTGTATCTAACCTGAATTTTTAATGTAATAAGCTTTATGGACGTTCGTCCATAAGTATGAGTTGTCCGTGAGTCAGACATTCTTACCCGGCCTAGACTGCCTGTATCTCCTGATGTATTACAACACAGGGGGATACTCACTGTCTTGAGGGACTTTATTACACATTTTCATAGCATACTCACAAGACAGATAACAAAAGGAGAAAGGCATTCACATATGACTGTGTAAACGCTTCTGCCTGCATCCTCAGCATCCAGAAGAGGTAATGTTCATTCAGACATCGACTTGCGAAGGACAGGCATGGTGACATTAATTGGGATTACTAACTGGGAGCAAAATCTGGAGTGATCAAAAAGCTAAGTGTGTGAGATAACCACTCATTAGTGAAGCAGGGAGATGAGGTTCACTAATCACATGTAATAAACCACATTAATTACAAGTAATAAACTGCAGCAATCAATATTCAGATATTCAGTAAGCAGGGTCAAATTCTACTATGGGAGAACAAGTGGAGGTCCAGTGAGGCCCGTCAGAAGGGTCCCTTCTCCTTTTTGCAAAGCTGAATCAGTTGACGGTGTTCTTGGGCTCTAAGACTCTCACTCCCCATGGGCAGCAGCTGAAGTGAGCCTGAAGTTAATTATCTCTTATGCATTAGAAGGAGAAAAGTACTACACACAAAACCTTTAGGGGGAAACGACAATTAAAACATGGTCAGTGGAACTGACTCAGCTGCATGGAATTCACCATAAAGTAGGTTTTTCTGAGCATTTGTGCTCAGGAATGACACTAGTGAAGGGTTACCTGCAGTACATACTGTAAGAGTGTCACATAAGATAGCATTCATTATCTAGAAAGTTACAATTGTATTAGGCCATGCCCAGACTTGTTGTAAAAAATAGTAACATGAATACAAATTTGCTCCATTAAATTTTAAAGTGAAACTTTATGAGGTGTATTAAGTTATGGCCACTAATCAGTCCTAGCGACTGTGGTGAAGGGTGACCACCTAATCTCAGTGGGCAGGGACACTATAAACTAGGACAGTGTTTGAAAGCTACCATTTCACCCATTTCAGTTAAAAGGACCTGGGTGGCACTGCGTTCTTGCTGCGTGCTGATTGGTCAGTCTCCCATAATCTTGTGTATGTCACAAATGTTAATGCAAAACAGCTGGATGAGTCTTTTAATCAAATAAACCAGTCAAAGAACTGAACTGTTTAGCCAAGCACTGGAGCCTTTCAGTTTTAAAGTAGTTTGTAAAACCTGAAGTAGCTCATAGTGTCTCTGCTGACATGGATTAGGTGGTCACCCTACCGTGGTCTGGTAGCTTCATGTAGTCTTTGTTTTGTAGGGCTGGTGTCACATTGTCCTCTCATCCCAAATTAACAGGCTAATACATGTTTATAAAATGACCTGTCCTATTCCACACAGCATAGGACCGTGGACAGGATTTCATCTGACTATCCTGACACTGATTTGATCAAGTAACTGACTGCTTAGTAGCAGAACTGACACTTTAAAGTGACAGGACCACACTCTCCAGATTATAGCAGGCTGTCAATACTCGTCTGCTCTAAGTACCAAACAAAATGGGAGACAATGAAAAACAATGATTTGTTTCACCAGAAAAAGCACCAAACAACCAGTATCAGTGCAAACATCACTTAAAAAACACAGAACTTATTGCCTCAAACATATGATTAATAGCTGTGAAATATGCACACTGAGACAGTAAAACCTGTGGTTATGAGGTGTGTCCACACAGCTGAGGAAAAGGTGCAGACTTGGGAAGCCGCCATCCCATGGTCTGATCTGTGTCTCAGATGTTTGCGTGTTCAGGATGCTTTGAATCAGACACGGAATCTGGGGCATAATGAAACACCAACAGCTTTCCAAAGGCGACCGACATTTGTTTTGTATTTTCCCCGTAGTCATGCATTCTGAGTCATTGGCTCACCCAAGGATGCCTGTGATTGACCAACATGCCATGCCCACAATATATGTGCTGGATCATCTTACCCTCCATCATTCTGTATCTTAATTATGATTTACAGTCTTCTCCTAGCCTTTATGTGAGCCCCCCTCCCCCCTCCACACCCCTCACTCAACGGCTTCGACCTACAGACTCAACTCCCATGGGGGCTGCAGTTGCATCCATTTGTCCCGGCAGCTAATCAGAACTCCGGCATTGCCCCCACATGAGCACAAACAGCATCTGCGCAGGAAAACCGACGTGTCCACACCGCTTTATTGGAATGGCACCAACATGGCCGCCCTTGGACGTCTCCCACATCCTGCGAGGCTGCTATGATTGGTAATGCATGACCTAAGGGCTGCAGTTTAATGCCCTTGTTTTTGGGTTTATGGGTTTGGTTGTGGGTGTATTTAAACTGCCAATGATCCACCAGATAGCATTTAACGGGAACTAGGAAAACCTAGAAGAAAACGAAGAAGGCAAAAGTATTCGTTATGGCATGCTGTTACCAGAGATGATTAAAGAAGGTACGAAATATCCAAACATCTAGGTTTAATTCCATGGGTTTTTGTGTGTAATAAGCTGAGTTGTTTGCAATGATGCTGTTAAAAAAATGATAGAGTGCATTTGTGATCTTGGGGATGTAATTAGTTAGGAATTAGGAGTGCAACAAGAAAAAAATGTGGCTTGGCAAAGCGAGATGAGGTAACGGCGTAAACCCTGTTCCAACTGCTCGCTGATCACGTATCTGCATTGTAAATTCAGCTTTTCAAGTCCCTCCGATTTGATCCTTCGGCCTTCAATGTCCATAAGATACTGATTTTACACGCTGAGGCGTTCCTGAAATTTCACTGAAGCACAAATGACGGTGAAGCCCGCTTTTGTTTAATCTTCCTCCAAAGGCAAGGCTCCCAGGCTTTGCACTGGAACGAGGTTCACCCTGGATGGACTAGCAATAACTACACTTCACCTGCAAGTCATTAGGCCCCTGTTCAAGAGGAACAATATGCATTTTGTACTTGGTCAAAATCAAAGAGTGTACAATATGCTTTATACATATGAAGATATTTTCCTTGACATTCTTAACTGACATGTACATAGGCGCTGGCTGAGGAAAAAATAACATACTTAGCTTTTTTCTTAAATGTCTATTTATCAAGACCCACTGTTTTCAAGTGTGGCTCAGTACTGCTGCATCAGTGTTTGGGGGTCACAGGAAAACCCCCCTTCACCTTGCCTGCTACTTCACCAGATCCAGAAATATTAACAGGTAGGATTGTGGGGGAACTGTGAGAACATGGGAATTTTGGTAAAAATAGCCTTTCACACGGGCACTAGACTTCAAAAGGTGTCCGCTTAGTGAAGTTTAAGGAAAGTATTCTTCGGAAAGCAGAATTCTGAAGCTGTTCTGTTACCACAGAAATGCTTATTACAGTATGTTAACTAGGTAAACCCCTGTGTCTCATTTATGTTCAGTCTTGGAATAACCTTTTTTAAACTTATGTGTTAAATTGTAAAATGTATATTGTCTCTATCTCCTCCCTCACCCCCACTGCTTATATTGTACTAAATGAAGGAGGATCTGCACATTTCTGCATGGGTCTACATTATGGGGTGGATCGGGGATGTGAGCCCCACAGTAAACAAAACCAGTCAATACAACCCCCTGGACCCCCTTAAATGGGGGGAGACCTCCCCCCCCCCCCCCCCCCCCCCGCCTGCTCTGCGGGTGTGGATT
>JAODKE010000138.1:25382018-25397237 GCA_026779605.1 Mormyrus hasselquistii
TGACTGGGTTAGTATGTGTAGCGCCTGCCCAGTCTGACTGGGTTAGTATGTGTAGCGCCTGCCCAGTCTGACTGGGTTAGCATGTGTAGCACCTGCTCAGCCTTCATCCTGGCCTGTACTGACCTTCATCACTAACTCTCATGGAGTTGTCTGCTTATCTTGTTCCGCATGAGACAGACGGGCCTGAAACAGGTGCCAAAAACAACCAACTGCAGGAGGCAGAAACGTGACGAGGAGGAATGCACACCTGCCGTTTACTGCTGCCCTTTGCAAGTGAGCTGAACTTACACTTAGGAGAGCCCCTGAGGATAGAGGCACTAACACAAAGCTGCCGCAGCAGCCTAACATGACCATGTTTACCGAAAAAGTCAGGAGCAAGAATTTCCTTTGAGCCGGTATATAGCATGCTGAAAGCTGGAAAAGCACAACACACAGGGCATGCGTTAAGATAGAGATGTTAATAAGCTCTATTTCTATGACTGTCAGACCAGTGTCTGTTCAACTTTTTTTTCTTTTACAGTTCATGTTGATTTACAAACACTCTCACTATCAATAACAATGTTGTCTATCATCTGATAGGAACTGATCTACATTTCAGCTGGTATCTCCTGCTGCCACTAAGCACTGCACGGCAGAAGGTGCTACTTGATAAAAACGTAGAAAGTCTGTATTGATTCAACAGTGGAAGTCATTAAAGACATTGAGTACTCCTTAAAAAAGGATTCACAACTTCCCATTTGCAATAATTTACTGATAGGTCATGTAAACCAAACATTTTCCTGTAACATTAAAAGGACTGAATTATGCATCAAAACTCTATCACACTAAGAGCCTCGTGCTTCTTGGGTCACAGCATTTTTACTTCATAACTATGTACATTGTAACTCAAAATGTGGTTGTTCATTTTCAAACATTTTGCCCTCATTATGATTAAACACTATAGAGTGTTAACCTATGATGGCGATAATGTCATCTTAACGACTGAGATATTTACGAGACTCCTATCATTCAAGACCAGCTAAAAACAGTTTCTATACAAGATCAACAACAGTCTGTCTGACTTTTATCATTGAAGGTGCTTCAACTTTCTTTAAAAAGAACGAAAGAGGTTAAAAAATGTAAACACATTATTAACTGCAGAATTCACTTGCAGCCTTGGCACAGGACAAAGAATGCCACAGTCTCCCTAGCAAATCATGCTACAGTCAATACGAAAGTATGGATGTGCAAAGTGATTAGTGTTTCAAACAGGTCTCTGCCCCGGTAATCGGAGTCACCACACACAAAAACAATGAAAGTGCCTCAATTAAATGCCCTAGTAAAAATGTTTCCCTAAATATTTGCAGCTGAATCACATTTTCAGAAATAGAATAGTACTACAAGAATATCATTAGCAATTTTACAAAGGGACCAAAGCTTAGTAGTGCAAATGCTTGAGAATGGTGCTATTTAAGTTTTATTAGCACTATTTAAGTGCTAATGAAAATGTTTTGGTTTATGTTTCAAAAACATGAATGGCAAAGTTTATGAATTATTCATGCAGGGATTTCCCTTTATCCAATGACCTCTACATCCTCATTCAAGTCAACTGCCCAAAGTGAACAAAAATCTGAATGGTGTATATGTGCAAACAAGCAATATTTTTTGACAGTGCAAACAACACAGGAGTTAAGCACTCACAGAGATACATGTGGCATTCTAGTGTTGGCTTAAGTGTTGGATTAGTCAATCACCATCATATGTAAACAGCAGCAGAGAATCCAAGCAGGGAACAAACACCAGGCAGACACCAACCCGTACCAGGACACCAGCCACCGTTGCTTTTCAGGATTTTCCCTGAGAGAGCGGCCCATTCCTCCCGGGACAGGGCTCGGAGGTGGGCGTTCAGCGAGGGGGGGGTCGTGTCCCCATTGAAACGGACCCGCCTGCCGCACCCAGGGCTGAGGAAGGTCCAGCCTCGTCGGCGGCCCCGCTTCCCAGCAGGCCCATCCAGTGCAGGTTAAGGATGGAGTCGGCGATGATGCGTGCGGTCTTCCGCTGGTACCCCCCTGATGTCAACATGAGGATGGGGATGCCCTGCTGTCGGGCCACCCTGAAGACAATCTCATCCCTCTTGATGATGCCCTACAGGAAGAATGTCCACCATCATCATCGTCATCAGCGAAACCACCATCATCAGCGTGCAGCGGTCCTGTGCCTGTGATCGTGAGGTACAGTACTCACATGCCTGTAGAGCCGTGAGCATGAGCCTTAACCCCCAGCTCCAGGGCTGCCACACGTGAGCCTTAAGCTATGGGGAGCTGGAAGCGCTAGGTGGGGAGAGCAATTCCGATATACTTGTGCGAATGGCAAATATAGGATTTATAATTTTTTCGTCTTTAAGCTTTGCTCATGGTTTTTCAATCCCATCCTACTTTTCTGTCCCCCAGCTCGGCTGTCCACAATATACAAGGCGGCGTAAGAGGTCTGAGGTGCGTCGATCCAGATAACGTCTCGATCTGTTTCTTATTATAGCTTCTAAAGCAAAGGCGAAGTATTGCGCCAGACAGAATGGGGACACCGCGGGCGATCGGCAACTCATGGGCATTGGACAGACCACCACAGGGGTCTGGCACAGTGACCACCCAATAATATCCTGGCAGACCTAACCTCTCCCTCCTCCTCATCACTAACACATGGTACCATATACATGGGGCAGGTACTTGTGGCAGTGGTCAGCCCATATTGTAACCCACATGAGACTCTGTACTGTGCCCTAAGAAGGCTAACTTCAGAAAACAGCTATCATGCATTGACATTAGGAGGGACAAGAGTGGAAAGTGTTAGAAAATGCCTGCATCCTGCAGGGGAAGTTAGGGAGGGGATGCATCTGTCACGAAAGGAAAAGGTGCGATGCTTCCTTCCACGACACACCCAAATCATAAACAGCCAGGTACACTCAATGGCTGCTTCCGATCTGTTGTCATAGTAACTGGTAAAACAGAACTTTAATGCTGGGACCTCTATGGAAAGGACTTTAGCGAAACGGGGTGAGGTAGACCTGCGGAGAGATGGAGAGGCCTCCGAGCGGGTCGCCGTCCAGGACGTCCGTTCCGGCGTTGTAGACGATGATATCTGGCCGCATCTCGCCGAGGGCTCTCTCAGAGTTCTGCTTTACCTTCTGCAGGTACTCCTGATCCTCTGTCCCCCAGTCCAGCTCCACCTTCCTCTTGATGGCTCCTGTAGCCCCAGTGCAGCATGGGAAATGCAGACGAGTCACGATGAGGGCTGATGGCTGATTGGCCCTTATCGCAGGCTCAGTTTCTACTGCCCCCTTGACCACATTTCAGGGAGAATAAAAACTACACAGTACCTACTTTTATAAGAAGACCATTATATATATAGCTTTTAAAATGCTATTGACAGTCAACCCCAGAGCCTCTGTTTCCGTCTGGTGAGTAGATCCAGGTCACTGCCTAAATAAGTTTTCCGATCGATTGTGACGGTCAGCAACATTTCAGGCCCACAGCAACATAAACTGTGTGAAACCTTTGGCAAATGCTATTTACCATCTCACTGAGATTTCTGTTTACTTTTACCACAAACTCTTACATTAATTCCAAGGTGCCGTGAGTTTTACCTTGAGTTTAATGTTTTTTTGCTGAGTGTAAAACAAATGAGGAAAATTTGCCGACGTGCAGGTCGTTAGTGCTGGACACAATGAATGTGGTCAGTGCTGAAATAGTCCTGCCATGCTGAAATGTCCGGTTCTGCTGTACTGAAATGTCCTAACTCTCACGCCAGGATCCGCATTGTCATTCTAATTATTGCCCTGCACAGTAAGGAAAAGCAGAGTTTCATCTCCTTGTGAGTCGGCACATATGCTAAATGAAATATGCTATGAAAAATGCTAAAGCCAGCGGTATTTTAGTCAACTGCCATCCTTTAGTCTATTAGCGAATTCTCCGTCAATCCTAATTGGTATTTAAAGCTTTTTCTACTGCAGATGAGGACACTGGGAAAAACCAAGCATGCAGACTGATCTTTTAGTCTGTGTAGACATCCAACTGCTATGAATGCAAATGCTCACAGTAAAAAACCTCAAAGGATTAAAATCTAAAAGTGAAGTCGACAGTCTAAGCACACAATCTCTTAAAGGAGGGAAAAGGGCTTTTAAATCCTGGCTTAGAAATTTGTCTTCAGATATATTTTGCATACATTAAACGGGCCTCGGTTTTGCGGTGATTTCAGCAACATCGTTGCTCAGCAGACTTTCCATGACCGCTGTCACACTCCACTACCACTACATATGTACTGTAAGTGTTGCCTAGTGACCATGCATATTTACAGTTTTCATTCATAGTCCACGCAAAAAAAGACTTCCAGATTAAAAGATAAATATTGTCTAATTTGAATAATTCTGAATATTAAACAGTGCTTAAAAACACTTAGTCGGTTCCCAGTGTCTGTGATCATATTGAAAACACAAAGGTGACTTTGCCATTTAAAACATACTGCAGTGTCACATGATACATAACACTGCCACCTGCAGTCAGGTTCGACAACTGCAATCCCTCAGCAGCACGACCCCATATGTTGTTCATTTAGTTCATAGCTAATCATCTTCGCATATTTTATATATGGATATCATATTTTAATTAGAAATTATAAACTGTAAAATGTCACAGATTTCCATCTATATATGTGGCTTCATACTTACATCATGCCATATTTCAGACAAACCTCCTTCCTTTTAAAAATAGTTCCATCTATTATCTTTTGACTAATATGATTTCACCCCACGGGTTGGATGAGATTCGACACTTTACACCAAAACAAATAATTGATGTCTGCAATGAAATGTAATTTACGTTTGGCATATCCGTCCCCCGGGTAGATGTAGCGGTTATAAACATCCATTATGTAGACGCGGTCATCATCCAGGAAGTCTCGCTCGTGCCCGTTTCCCTGCAATGAGAATTGCCACTTGGTTACATCATCAGCACACTGGTCATTAACGAAAATAATAAATGGCCGTTATAGCCAATTAAATGACGATGACAGACTCAAAACAGCTGAGGCTGCTGTTGACCCCCTGGGGAGAATATCTCAAACAACTTCAGCTGCATAGCTGAGAAAAAATGATAAAAATGAAGAACTGCACTACACAAAGTGAAGAGCTGAGGCTGGTGACCTGTACTGCATCTTCTGAATATGTATAATCATCGTGGATGCCCTTTAACCTCGTCCAAAAGCAATAATGACTTCATCAGCTATACATTTCTCAGAGTCTCCCTCCCCTGTTGCATCTTGGCAGTCGAAGCCGACATCACCTCCATCTGAGTGATACCACGTCTACCAGCCTGAGGGAAGACATCATGGGCATCAAGGCTAGGAGCCCTCAGTCCCAGCGGGCAGGTTCCCACCACGCTTCTTGGTCTCGCCCCCCGTCGGGCTCAGACGAGCAGCTTTATGCCGTTGGCGTTGACGTCCTTGCAGAGATGGCCTTGTGCCCGGGGGACTGGCGGTTCGTGGAACCTTTTTTGGTTTGAGATACATTTCAAGGTTTGGAAGCACACTGAATTGCTGGGAGAATAGTGCTGTCATACTCAGTCTAGTTATCTGCTTTAAAAAAAGTATTTTATTTTCATTTTTTTCTCTTATTTGCATTTTTATTAGCTTTAGTAGCTTATTCAAAGATATTGTGAGATTTTCTTTTCAGTACTTTTGAGGCTTTGATTCTTAGGTCACTTCTTTAACCAGATGCACACCTAGTAGTACTTTTTAAAATCAGTATTTTCTTTGCTAAAACACGATTTCAAAACTAACGGTGCTTTTCTACTGGTAAACAGGAACCAAGCCACAGCGCGGTTCTAGCTCGCGTCGGTATTCCGCTGCAGAAGGGTCGGCTCGGTAAAGGCACTGAACACTGTACAATCTTACCTGCGAAGGGCCGGTGTGTGTGCGGGTTTTCGCTGCAGCTCCCTAATTAGATTACTAATTAGAGGACTGATTGGCTGAAGAGTCCTCACACCTGGGTTTGAACAACTGACCTACAGGTTATCCCAAAAACCTGCATACACACCGGTCCTTTGCGGATAAGATTGCCCACCCCTGCTGTACATCGTGATTTGCTATGTGCTAATTTCCTCTAGTAAGCCAGTGAGAATCGCACTCTTATATTAGCATCAAACACTAGCAGAATTAGCATTTGTTTGCATGAATTTACATCACAAGTCCATTGTGTTTAGTTGCTCTATAATACTCTTTTAAGTAGGTGGTTGGGTCCGAGTTATTAGGAATGTTTATAATAATGAATGACAGAATATACCCCTTTTTCCTTCAGATAATCCAGGAATATTGACACAGATCATAACTATCTTCCTGCATTTCGACCAATTAAATGCTTCTGATGCAACCAGCTTGGTTTGGTGTTGTTTTTGGCCCATGTAAAGGCCATGCCACTGTAGTCACAGCTCAGGTGCCACTCAGATAATTTACAGTGGAAAACCGTGAGTTGGCGATAAGGCTCATGTAAAGGCCATGCCACTGTAGTCACAGCTCAGGTGCCACTCAGATAATTTACAGTGGAAAACCGTGAGTTGGCGATAAGGCTCATGTAAAGGCCATGCCACTGTAGTTACAGCTCAGGTACCACTCAGATAATTTCAGATAAGGCTCGGGTTTTGACTCGGTTCTTGGTAGCAGTGGAAAAGTGCCATAATTCTTTATTCATGATCCATTTAGGTTTAACTGCATGAATATCGGTGGTATATAAACCGCTCTGGAAAAACTAGCTGGTAAATATTTAAGAATCAAACTTCAGTTGCACTGGACAGTGCAGTCCAGGTATAGGTATATATCTAAAAGACTTCCATTTTTAGGAAGTAACAACAAAGCAAAGGTAATCCTTCCGATTCGTCGGCATGCAAAGGAAAACACGTTTCTCAGCGCCTGATAAGAGCCACCTTTTTTCAGCCGCCACAGATTTATCCCACAATAATGAAGATTAAAGACTTGTTTTCTTTGGAACTTCAGGCGGGCTGATTAAACTATGAATGATCAACAAGAGCTGACTGCTGCTGAAAGATGGATTAGAGCATGAACTGTTATCCCGCACTTCTGGGAGGGCAGTGAGGCGTCTCACCCTCTGCTGAGAACCACTCGCCATACATATTTGTCTATATATGTAATTACGCTAAGTAAACATGTACGATGATGCATCAGTATAAATCCCAGAAGCACTGTGAGCAATCTGTACCAAAATATTATCCTTAACATCATCCATATACCAAATATTTTGTGAAACTTAAGTATGGGGTGTATTACTGCCCCCTGAGTTCACACTCTGCATGGTTTCAGAATTATAAACATCAGCAAGGGGCCTTCCAGTACATTTCTGCTGATCTGTTACCAAGTACCTATTATCCTCATTAACCGCTGCTTTTCGCCGTTCATGTCTGTGATATCATTTGTTTACTCATTGTTTAGCTTATCTGGTTCATTAGAAGGTGATATAAAATTCATATATGCAGAGGGCAGGTCCCAGGGAAGAGCTCCCAAAGATGGCCCCAAATTACTCCGCTGGCTTAATTGGAATTTTAAATGTTGAATTTCTGCCCCTCAATATTTTTCCCTTGCTGAGGCAGCGCTTTCGGACAGCCCCGATGTTCTCATGCAGATTCGGAGCTTTGTTCTCTACACTTCCTTCATGAATTATTTATACAGCATGGCTATCGATCAGGTCCTCTCGCTTTGCACTGTCGATAGCAAAGGGGCACAATTACAGCCAAGTTGTGTTTGAAAATAAATATGACGGCCCAAGACAGAGGGATCGTGGGTAGCAGTCGATGCGAACGCAATTAAAGAGGGTGAGGCGATCAGAGGGGGAGAAAATGTAGTGCAGTGGAATGAAATGAACATCGCGATCAGAAATGACGGATCAACAAAAAATGGATGACTGTCACGAATAAAAAAACCATCACTAAGTCTGGAAAGTCCAATCTAGACGGTGTCAAGTTAACTACAGTCCTCCTCCTTGCAACGGGAGGACAGAGCGAGGACCAGCCAAGAAAAATGAGCAACCAAGCAGAAATTAGGATGAGATCCAAGCTACAAGTCCACCCATCCTGAGATGTGCTCATGGTGCCATGAGTTTGCAGCTCAGCGGGCAAACGGGTCAGGATGACCTCGCGGGAAACGCCAAGCTGTTTGGTGGCACTGTCACTACGTCGTTAAAATGCTCGAACCATCTTTAAATGTTCAGGCCACTAGAGCAACATTGTCAACACACCCAGAGAGCAAGTCAAAAGCGCCTCTACGCTTCATCGCAGTCTAGCAGTACCATTTAGGTGGGAACACACCGCAGGCGGTTTACAAGGCAACGTCAACACAACAAGCCTGATTAAACATAATGAAGCTAATGGCACGTAAGAAAAAAACAAGCCCAGTTCTGTTGGTGAAGAATATCTATAAATAGACTGTTCACAGGGCACCAACTGTCAAAATGCTCTACAACTGGAACATTATTTCACAATACTTCACCTCACATACATGCCCATTTGTGAAGCTCATCCAAAGATTTTTATATCATATAGTGCGAATGTCCATTCATAATTCCAGCTGCTTGCTGTGTTAAACTTCTGAAAAGGTTCCTTCTTCTGAAAAGTTCTTTAAACCATTCTACTTTATGCTGCCGCAGGAGTCGGACAGTCATTTGAACCTTAGCCAAGAATACCACCCACCAGAATAGGCATCCTAATGGGAATGGTCATCACTGGACGCTAATCCTCTCAGCACTAAGGCATTACCTCTCCAATCTGCATTGTGCATGCATGGGAAACTGATTCATGCCTCAGTCATTCACTAACTATCCACATGATTCATCCCAAATCTGCTCAATTTTTAAATAACGAAAATTCTCATTATACTGTAAATCTCATATGACCAAATATTAAAGTAGCTCTTATTCCAAAATAATACAAGTAATAAAGACAATTTAACATTTTTATACACGGAAGGCCTTTCAAGAGGATGACCCTAGCCCTTAAACACTCAACGTCTGACAGCGGCAGTGCTGTAATAATAGAATTTTACAGTACCATGTGCATAGATACATAATAACAGTTGATGCATGATAACATGCATCTATGTGTTTCATCAATATACAAACAGATAAACCTTCAGTCCAGATCTAAGCGAGAAGCATCTGTGGCAGTCTCCAAAAGCTCTTCAAAATCAGCAGTCCATTTAGAACTGGAGTAGGGAACCTGTTCTGTGGGGGCCGCTGCAGGTGCGTGTTTTTGGGATGGCCTCTCAATCAGCCAGCAGGGCTGCAGATGGGAGCCACTGTTTTATTACTGGCTGATTGAGAGACCATCCCAAAAACACGCACCTACAGCGGCCCTCCACGGATCGGCTCCCCACCCCTGATTGAGAGGTACAGCTGTGTACAGTTTTTTTTCTTTTTTGTATTCAACCATATCAAATTGTACAAAATGGCATTGCATTTCTTTGCAAGGATAATGTATAGTGACATGTTTGATTTATAAGTTTCGTAAAGCAGTTCTGTCAGTTTTCCACATCTTAACTGAGAAGCTCTCCACTGCAGGTTATTAAATTGTCATGCTGATACTGAATGAGGTATTCAGAGAAACTTTGGAGAAGTTTTCCCCGGAATGGCTCTGCGGGCCCCTGGCAGTAATGACGTTCCTCCTACGGCTAGCTGGCTGGCTGGAGGCTACTCAACGCGCCTCCTTCTACACGCCAGAATGACTTTGCTGGAGAACCAAAGCGCTACAGCAAACCCAGGCCCCTTTCATCCGCTCATTCCTTTTAGGGCCCTCAGCATCCCTCTGATGCACAGCCAAGCAAAGGTGTGAAACAGCAGCTACTTTCAACCTTCAAATGAAAGGCAACGCGAGACTGGAAGACGTGCCGCGGCCGGCCGGCCGGCCTGCAGACAACGCTGCCTCTTTCTGTAGTCGGGGCGATGGCACGGCCTAAACTTCATGGTACCATGTGACTGGCTACTTCACCGGACGTTCTGCCATACAATCCTCCATTGTCAGAGGAAAGCCATTTCAAGCCTTCTATGTACTAGAGAGTGATGCCAGATGTTAGCCAAGTGACAAAGCTGACCACTTGATGGCGATAGTGTGCACAGAGTAACAATCTATCACATTGACAAAGAAAGACCACTGCAAGAATAATTTAATGAGGTAATGGCTGACGGTCCACAACCTTTCTGTGCATGAATATGCTAAGCATCTTTATCCCTGATAATTATTTACAGAAAAGGATTATTTCATTCTGCTACAGCATGATCTGGCAAAACACTACAGCTCTGAAAAAAATGGAGAAAAGCTGATTGGTAGCTAACTGATCACACAAATTAGACACAAAAAACAAGGCAATACATATTACTCAAAGGTTCTGACATATTATCACAAATTTTATATAACTACACTAATCATAAACAACACTAATTAACCATAAACATTAGCCAAGGAAATTAACATTGCATAGTACTACCTACCAAAAAGAACTGTTTAAAATTCACTTCCATGGGCGATGATGTGGAAACAATATACCTGAAATCCCTCAAGTTAACCACTTCAATTACTAAACATAGCTAATTATAACCAGTGTACACATGACTCTAGAAGCCGCATTTGCTTATTTCATTCATAGTAACCGATAAGAACCAGCTTCCAACAATGACTGTATGCATGCCAGAATATTCAAGCAAATGATTTCCATATAATGATTTCTATAACCTTGACAAAACAACCACATCGATCTTATAGTTTGATCTCAGCATTCAAGCACTCTTCAGGATGCAATCACGGTGATGTACTGCATTCCCCAGTTACAGGAAAAAAAAATCATAATTTACAAGTAAATCTTACATATTTCAAAATTAATATATACAGATCTAAATTAGCTGGAAGTGCAGTGATACAGGAGGGTTAGGTCAATCATCTGTAAACATGCCGGTCCATGATTCTTTAAACATATCGATGTTATAAACAAAATGCAAATTGCAAGTTTCACCAAACACTCATGCCACATGATGCTCTTGATTCTCTGCCTCCACATGCATGTTGCAATATTGGCTGTGGAGAATATTGCTCATGTCTTGAGACACGGTGGCAGTACATTGACTGCGGTGCTAAGAATACAGCATCCATCTCGTCAAATTTGTCGATGCAGCTGTGGTGGGTTTATTGACAGTTACTGTAAAGAGCAACAATGACTCACCTGATGAGCATCAAGGTCAATAATGGTGGCTTTGGATACCCCTTCCACTCGCTCAAAGAGAAACTGACAAGCAAAAGCAGAAAAAAACAGTGAAATGCTTCACAATACACGCTTATCGGAAGTACCTGTGATTAGGGGTGCATTTTTATGTTAAACTTGAAAATCGAAAAGCTATGTGGTTGTTACAATCACCAAATCACACTGCACATGAGAAAAGGTCTTAACCGGTCATGCTTCAGTACAAACATATAACTGTATAAGTAGGGAAATTAAAATCCTTGCAAATTACATGTGAACAAAGTGCAGCTAAATAAAATTTAGCTTTAATAAAATTGTAGTAAATATTACCTTGATAGCTAATGTTATATCAGCATAAGCACAGAAACCACCTCCTTTGTTGCTGGAGCAATGGTGGAATCCTCCACCTGGGATGGAAGGAGAGATCTGATGAGGCAGGCTTTGTCCGTTTTCCCCCAAATTGGTCCTTGTTAAGGTGTTGCTGTTGGGTTCGTATTGGCACAGTATGAAATAACAATGATGACTCTGTGGACAGCTCTGCTCTGAGCCACCCATGACTGATTGGCATCGTTTTAATTGGGCAACACAGAATAATTTCAGATGCTATCCTACCATCTGGATAGTCATAATGCTCAAATCACAGCCCAGAGGTGGGAGACTCAGTCGTTCAGCTTTTGTTGCAGCTCAAGCACATGTTGACATACCATTCGAAAGAGGCACGTCTGCAAACGAGAGATCCCAGATGAATGGCTGTCTCACGTCACTTTAAATAATGTTTATCAATGCAAAACAGTGCGCGGTTTCTCCTGATTCATCACTGCTGCGCGCCGAGAGGCTGACTTAGCAGGAACCACGCAGAAAAGACACAGATCAGCACACAATGTGCCGAGAATAATGAAGAGGCCTGGACCAAACACGTTCTCAACAAGGGCAAAAACAAAACGCCAACTGCAGCAGCTCATAATGGGAAAGTCAGCAGCTCAAGCTCAAGTTACGCCGGACCTTTCAGCTAAAAGTCATCTGATCTAAACTCATCGGATCTAAACAGCTTCCATATTTACTTATTCGACTACTGCTAGCCGAGATATTGGGCTTGTCATTCCTGGCAATGCTTGGAGTAGAAAACCAATCTGCACTGTAGTAATATTGATCAAGTCATAAAGAAAAATACATTATAACATATCATTGCCATTTTCCGATTACATTCTGAGACTAGGTAGGTAATTAGGTTTATTGACTCATATAGTTCTCATTTTAACTAATACAAGAAACTCAATGTTTAAAACTGAACAAAACCAATAAGAGTTTATGCTGGTGAAATTATGAAAAAAATCTTTATAAGTGCATTATTTAATGTATCGAGTGTTTGGGATAGGACTCGGATTCGGAAGGACAGCCATCAACCTGGTACTTCCACCAATGTACTGTTAAACAGACCAATTTAAATATAATCTATTATTCATTTTTCTCCAATTAAAATGGTAACCTGTACATTCTAAGACATATTCTCTGGTTCTCTGGGGGACTGTTACTTGACCTGTGTCCCACAGAAAAGAGGGGGCGTGACGTGGCTCAAATTTAGCACTAGCACTTTACCTAAGAGATTTATTAATGTATAATGGAGTGAAATAGGATTGTACACTAAGTTTAATACTTTGCTAATAATCTTATCCTATGGTACCTCTGAGTAAACATTTTGTTGCCAGACCAAATCACACATTATAGCCTTTTGAGATCTACTCTAAAATTCAGCCTCTACAACTGCTATGGGATTTTCTTTTAAAGTTCTTTTAGGAAACCAGAAATAGTAGCATCTGCATATTGTTAAGAAGCAGGATAAAGAAAACAGAAGGAGAAAAAATGAACAATGTACCAGTAATTAAGGAACGCTACTCTAAATGAAATTACTATTAACATAATAATAATTATATTGGCAATAATGATGATAATAAGAATCATGCTGGGGACCCCTTTTGCCCCCCCCCCCCCCCGGGATGGGGCGTCCCTGAGTGTGCTGTTCACATGTTCTCCCCTTGCTGTGTGGGCTTCCTCTGATGCCCCCCTCCCCCCTCTACTTACCTCCCACACTCCCTAGACCTGAGGTTTGGTTACCTGGCACTTCTAAATTGCCCACAGTCTGTGTTCCCTGCAACAAACTGGCATCTGATCCAAAGTGCTCCACCGCCATCTGCCCTATGTTCTCCGAGATGCGCTTTAGGGCTCCCAGCATGCACTGCACAAGCAGTTAGAACATAGATTATCATCATCATCCAGTGCCGCATGAATGTGAGGAAGCTTTGTAAATACTGAAAAACACTGATGTGGCAACATGACTTCTTCAAAGTGGAATGGTTGGTAAGGATCTTTAGAGCAAGATTAAAAATCAATAAACCATCTGAAGAATACTGAAAAAGTGTCCATCTCTTGTAGCTAGTTGGCAGCAGTAGACAGTACTGTGGCTTTACGCTGAAGTTTCTGTGTGTTTCCATTGGGAACACAGATTTTCCCCTAACGGCCAATAGAAGTGGTTTAGGTGGACTGGTGTCTCTATCTGGCTGTTAGCGTGCAATGGTGTTTGTGCGTGTGTAGGTGTGTGTGAGAACATGCCCTGTGATGGGCTGGCATCCTGCACAGGATCTCTCTTGAGATTCCAGACTCACCACAAGCCTCACAGTCGATAACCTGTTAGAGATGGTGTTAAACTGCACGACAGTTTACAGCAAGATGCAAAATGAGCTAAAACCTGTTTGTTGCATTTTTAACATTCAAAATCTAGAATCGTTTCAAGGAATTTCAATTGTTAAAATATTTCAACTCACCAACATTGATCGCCCATCCTCGCTCTATGGCTAGCTTGCCTGCCTGCAAATAACAAAATTATTTCAGTTTATTGGATTATCATTCGAGAATAAATAAAAGGTACTAATAACTCAGCAAGACCAGTGAGTTTTTCATTTTTCTTATGAACATCTGGTTCTGCAATTAAATGTTGTTTTTATAAACACTGGAGACATTTACCATTTGTTGCATGCATTTACAGGAGGGTGAATCTATACCATGTTTCATGCGCAAATACACAGATACACACATACATGTGCCATTAGCATCCCTATGCAATGAAAACTTAGTTATTTTTAACACTACTTAGAACATCTATAAGCAGGCTTTTTCAAAGTTCTAGATGCAGAATGAAACTGACCAATCGACTGAAGGCCTGTGAGGTCACCTGCTCATTCTGCTCTTTAAGAGGCTGCAGCTCCCCTGACCCGCCCAGCAGGTGCCTGCCAGTTGGTGGAAGGCTGCATCAATCAACGCTCCATGCAACACAGCATGCAATTCAAGGAACAGAAACCCAAAGGGCACCAATAAAAGGAGCACATGTTAATGCTCTGTGAGGACCTGCACTGCATTGATCACCAGTGTCAAATTGCAGTCCTGGAGGGCCAGAGCCCTGAACATTTTTGGGTTTCCCCTCATTTAACACGCCTGATTCAACTCCTTCTGCTAATTATTATACAGCTTTTGAGCTGAATTATTTGTGGTGGAACACGGAAAGAACTAAGCTACACAGGGCTCCAGCCCTCCAGGACTGCAGTTTGACACCCCTGGCATAGATGGTTCTAGTACAATATTTTCAAAAGTTACCTTGAGAAAAAAATCATAAAAACGACTCTCTTTATCTATGCATTAGCTAAGTCATCCTGACATAGTGTCAACAGACCGGTTATGACTGAAGCTGAAGCAACTTTAGCTATGCAAGAATGGGAGAGAAACATTGCATTTCAATAGTCATATTGCAGTACGTGTGATGTTAAGTAACGCAAACTAAATTAGGCGGCGTTGTATAATTTAGGTTAATTTAAAGGTTTTTGGATACAAGGCTGAAACGCAGCTTTGCACCGGCAGCTAACAAACATGTCGATCACAGAACGAACCACCAATCACAAACATTCTCAATCC
>JAODKE010000138.1:25418673-25430051 GCA_026779605.1 Mormyrus hasselquistii
GCGGTAAGGAACACGCACTGCTCACAATCACAGCGTCATGGTCTGTCTGTTCATAGGATGAGGAGCGGTAAGGAACATGCACTGCTCACAATCACAGTGTCATAGTCTGTCTGTAAGCGTGGCTCCAAGACACAGGCAGCACTGTGCAGAACAAAATAGTTGCAAAGTCAGGAATACTCATTTGTCTATCAGTCTCCCTCTGTTCTTCAATGAAATCATCAGGAGGACAAAGCTGAAGTTCAGGAATTTAACTAAAACTGAGATGAGCACAGCTGAGTGTTTATTTCACGGCATGTAAAACGCCAACACTATTACTCAGCTTTATAGTATTGCTACAGCTTGGCACTTATATGGCTAAAGGCCGTTTAGCACATTTGCCTTCATTTTCTGTCTGTTGCACGTAGGGACCCCATATTGGCCACTTCGACATCCAAACACTCCTCCAGAATGATCCTAGCCTTCGAACACCACACAGATTTTTCTAAGCTGTGTGACATAAATTTGCTGGCAACCTCAGAAATGTCCAGTCCCTTAACAATTGATGTACTCTATACCTCACCCTATACCTTTCCCTGCTCAAAGGGCACTCAGCTATGCCCTAAAATGAAAGATTAAATTAATGTCTCACCATTACAGTTTTAACCAAAAAGGTAGTCTTCTATGCAGTAACATTGCTAGGAATATACTGCTCTGGGAGTATGTTCTTGTTGTTGATTATGTTAATCCATGCATGAGAAGTTAGGGTACTTTGATAATCATCTCACTGGAGGCGGCTCTCCGCATTATAAGCAGTGAGAGGATTCTCCTTGAGTTTCCCCATTGATCTTTCGATAACAGTACTGGCCTCTTATTGCCTTTGTGTTTATAGAGACTGGAAGCCAGCCAGGACTACTGTAATGGTATTCATGCCTAGCCCTTGGCTGAACGACTTTGCTCGTCCGCGAATGTTTAATGTAGCTGATTCTGACATAGCTTTGTTCGGTAATCCAAAGAGGCAAAGAGGACTCAAAGGATGCAGAGTGACTGCCTTCCTGGGCAAGGGATCCTGCTTCTACTCCTCTTCCTGAGTTCCCTTCCGCACCTGAGTTCCCTTCCGCATGGCAATAAGAGCCACAGCGAAGCCTTTGAGCCAGTGTGTAACATCGTCAGACAGAGATAAAAAAAAAAAAAGAAGCAAGGAAGGGCACGAGGCAGAGGGCACCTCGGGTCGGATGCCAGTCTATGGCCGGGCACATCAATTCACCTAACTATGTTTTAATACCATGTGGGGAAACCAGCTCACACACAAGAAGAACATTCAAACATCACGCAAGTAAATCAATCGATCAATGTCATACACACCTGATAAAATATTCAGTACAGTAGGGTTATTCTAGTCCAGTGTTTCTCAACCTGGTCCTTGGAATGTCCCAGACAGTGCTACCACAACCTGGGAGGGAGCTAAAATGTAGACTTTCTGGCAAAGAGCTGGGAGGGAGCAAAAACATGAGCTGTCTTGGGGTCCCAGAGGACCCGGTTGAGAAACGCTGCTCCAGTCATTTGTTTACAACAAAGGCACAGATTTGTACTTTCCAGCCTGATTACAAAATCATGTTAATGCATTTCTACACAAAATACAGCATATGATTTAAAACCAGTGTACTGAATGTTTTTACAGTTATGTAACCACAGCAATTTGCATTTTTTTCATCGTGCCAATTTAAAAGTTAAGGTGAAAAAGAATTGGCAGGGAAATAAACCTATTAGATACTGATTACAATGCCTTTTGTTTGTGAGATACAAATCAGTCAAATTTCCCTTAAAAGCACAAAAGCTGCAATTGTACTTAAGGACATTTAGTGTTGGGTCTCATCACACTGGTGGCCATTTGGTTTTTATTATACGTTCAGGTTTTCCAACATGAATCTTAACATAAATATAGCATGAATCTGGACAATTTGTCTGACTGTATTCCACTGTCTGATTTTATGCACTATATTTTGTAAATTGTGTTGTCCAGTCTTGTAATACATGCCCTTTCTGTTATCTGCACATCACACCGCGGACCTGAAGGCACGGAATTTCATCTCAGTATGTACCATATATATAGCTGTGTTGGTAATAAAGTGTACCCGACTTGACTTGATAAATACAATGATAGATGCAAAGAAAGATGCTGAAACACTGAATCACTGTGTGCATAAAACAAATGGCCTTCATAGCCCGAAAAAGGCTGAGGGTACAGGTAAATCATAAAGTGCTCCTTGTGAATCACATCTCTGCATTTCTTGACTGACACTATTAATTGGACTTCTAGAATATTACTTTGTGACTGGCTTCATAATTCTTCTTTCGAAATGTAGTGATAACAGGATCCTTAGAGGTGCTTTTTAGCATAGTCTTGTTTAACAAGCTTTACCACAGGTAAACCTTAATTGTTTCCCCCAAATACTGAGCGTGCTGTCCTTTCCGTTCACCTCCTCATTGCTTGGCCAGGATTATATGGGATATTTTACTGTATATATGCCAAGGTAAACACTATAGCTATTACTGTACAACGTGAGTGCAACATACAGTACTGTCTTAAGTCTTAAGCAGCAAAGAAATATTTCCCCTGAGGAGAGGTTTGGGAATTCAAGCAATGTTCATCCAACTATATATCAATATCTTTTTGGAGAATTCTTATGAGTTTTTATCGCGCTCCTCTTAATTTGCATATGTTCTAAACCTAAATTGTGTTTTTTCTTCTAAGCAAAAGAAAATTAGTACCCAGATTAATTGCTTTAAACATTTCTTTTGCACAGTACTGTATACATACACATTGAGCAGGTCTGCATTTCTCATGAAACTGTACATTTCACAGGGTGTATACAGGGGCGGGGTCACAGGAGCACTGAATCCAGCAGAAGGCTGATTGGCCCATGGAGTACCCTGTCCCCTGTCACTCACAACTCAAAACAGATGATTAGTTCATACGGTTGGCCCCTCCATATGAATCATGCCCCTTTTATGCCCTTCACCTTGTAAAAATCTCAGATTTGCCCCCGGCTGATCGGCCCTCCACTCCTACTGATATTTCTCAGGACTGTGATGAATCCTTCCTCGTGTTGTAAACTTGCAAAGTCAGGATCCGTGGTTCTGAGGCCCCAGAGCGTATTACAACCCATCCCCTGAAGATAATTAACTTCTTGTCTACCCCCACAGTGGCTGCCATTATGCACAAGAAGGTCACCCCAGCAATCTGAACAGGAAGTCATTGATGAGCTGCAGTGCAATTACTCTCAGCCAGCGACAGAAGCAAGTGGAAACCCACTGAACTCTCTGCCTCTCCCTTACCTTCGTAGCAGTTGGAGCTCATTATTTTAACAATACAAGCACACAAATATTCTATTATTCGCACAATTTTAGCAGTTAAATAGAACTGTTGGTAAAAATCTAAGCTCTGCTCCAAATGTTCAAGACATGAAGTACAAACCTTCCATGAAAGAAGAAAAGTCAAACTCTTGTACATGTTGTCAAGTCAACATAAGTATTCTCTCCCCCCCCCTTACATTTCATTCATTATCAGCTGCTACTTCTGCACATGGAAAGTTGTACGATATGGTGTTTGTTGCATCAGTGGCACAAATGGCATCAAAGGTGTGTTTTGAAATGCAAATGGAAATTTTGATTGCATGAAAACATCTCCAGCATCACTTTCCTTTATTCTGTATCCACTTGAAATTTATGATACACATTTGCAGCAGTTCCTGGGGTGGTACAACAGCGTGATAACATTCAAATCCTGCTTCTTCTTCATGTACCTGGAATTGTGCATGTTCCCCATGCGTTATATGAGTTTTACTGTGGTTTCTTTCCACAGCCTGGACCAGGATTAGTGTTTGGAGGAAGGAGCAATGTCAAAATCCTGGTCTGTGTAAGGTCTGTGGTAGTAGGGTTTATCAAACTGGGCAGGAGATTCCCCATTCAGGCATTCTCTTCAGACAAGTATTTTAGTCAGCACATCCCAATTGATACGTATTGACAGGTGTGTCTTTTCCTGCATTAAAGGTTTATAGGCAATACAGATCACAGGATTTGGCTTTTCCAAGGATTTACGATGTTAGAACGCACCCAGTCCATCTCCAACCTTGGCAACATTAATCTCCGTCTTGGCGTCTAACTCTGAGCTCTGTATGTCATCAGCCAAAGCGGGGTTTCTACACTCTCAAACAGCTCCACGCTGAACTTGCAAATGTTGCTATGTTCACTGGATGACTACAACAATATATCATAAGGGGAAGCATTTGCATATATTCAGTAATGTCACAATACCCCAGGATTGATTATTCGGCACAAAGAAAGTTAGTGTGAGGGTAAATTCAGGTATCTCTGGCTCAGAGGTGACCCAACACATTCACTGGGCATCAACATTTATTTACATAGTTATATGGCTAACACTTTTTTTGAAGGCCATACCTTTCAGTATTTATGAACACATTCATAACATATTATAATGAATTCATAAAGCATTATAAACATTGGTATAAATATTTATAAAAACACACAACATGTTATAGTCATGTTTATTATGCATTATGAATTCCTTATGAAGCTCTCATCTATAATGCACTATAGATATCTTCATAATGCAGTACAAAGCATCCTTAATGCTTTTACCTACCACTGTAATTAGAGATGTAATGACGTTATGATTTTCTCAGGATTTTTTAACAGAATGAGCTGCAGACAAATTTATTCAAAAATATTTTATCTTATTTTTGTTTATCTTTCTAAACTGTGCAAAACATTGTCCTCTTCTTAACAGTGCGACAGAAATTGAATAAAATGCTGTTTTAGAATTACTGTTTCAAATAAAGTAAGGCTTGTATGTGCAATTATGTGTAACTGAATGGCAAAATTACACCCAAATATACAAGCATGTAACATTGCAGGTCAATCACAAATCATGCAATACGGAGAACTCATATTTGCATGGGACAAACCTCAAGGAACAGTGCAAGCACGTAAATGAGACTAACCAAACGCATAATAAACAAAATGTGTCTCTGCCAGTTCAGTGGATGGATGAGACATTTTCAGCACTGACAAGTATTTACATCAGGAGATAAGGATTAGAATTTCATTAAAAAGCCAACATAGATAAGAAGAGAGTTTGCTAGTAATTGTTTTGTAGATGAAGATAAATCCAGTGAGTTTGCTTACAATAATTTAATGAGGTCATTCATGCCATAAAGAAATCAGTAATATGTAAAATAAAACATTAAGTGCCGTTAGATAGGGTCCCCAGTGCATGCAGGCAGTACCAAACTCTTTGTAAACTATGTAACAGCATAGATTTTCAGAAACATTTGAGAATTGTGTCAAAATATCTAAGGTTCCATCCCAGTTTCTTCAGTACAACTGAAAGATCGTTCTAGTTTCCTTCTGTAGATGCAGCAACAGCACGATGCCCAAAAGGTCTGTTTACTCTTCTCCAGCTGTCACCAGTGTCACCAGTCACCAGTTTTATGACGTAGCAGATGACCTGGAACATCACCCTCGTGGACATTTATCGCTGAAGCTGGGACCAAGTGCCCGTCTAGTATTAGCTACCATGTAAACACAGGATAGTGGCAGTGAGGCGTGCGGTATCCAGACACACAGAGCTTGCACAAGGCTGGAACATTAATCTATGTGTGACTCTTTAGGGACCCAATTAAGTTATTTATTACTCAACACATTCTTTGGAATTCATAGTGACGCTAATGTATGCAAAAGCAGTCGTAATCAGTTATATTGTCAGCACTGCCTGTACTGTGGTAGAGAGGTGAGCAGAGATGGGATTTGCATTCTGCCGGTGACATTTTTGCTTCCACCTGTTTGCCTGCATCTTCCTGTCCCCACAGTCTCAGAAGTAGGCTGATACATTAACAGAAGCAGATGTTGGTGTGATTTTCAGTCTAACTGTAACAAGCTAGCTGTCAGTGGACATGCCAAGAGAAGCCTTGCTGTTATACATTTGCGAAGGATATCTGAACAATTTCTGTTCGATATCCAGCTGTGTCAGGTGTGAAATTTAAGCTACAGTCTATATTGTACAGTAAATGGCAAATGCTTCTGGTCTGTAAGAAAAATGCATAATTAAATGAATAATTTAAATGAAGTTAAAATAATACAGCACAAGGCCCATGATTATTACAAGTGAAATAAGTTATTTCAATGCAATAAGTCATTTCAGTTTTTAAAAGTGGAATATGTTAATTGCTTGTATGCAAGGGCATAACGTTGGTTTGAACGTTGGGGGGGTTGAGGTTTCCACTCATTTAGGGAGACACATGATTATTGGGTGGGGGGGCTGTATTGGCCAGTTTGGATAATTTACACCCATTCTTGTATGTATGTTGGAGGCCGATTAACTGATGGAAGCACTTTTGGCAGCAGATGTGTCTCTGCCATTTAGCTCCACGTGGCTTTTGCTCACTCTGCTCCGGAGATTCTCTCAAAGTCTCTCCTCTCTTCTTACACTTTCTCAATGAGATTCACTTTAGGAGTTTCAGCAGACCACTGGAGGTCACTCACTCCTGCCTAGCTGTGCTATGCAGCTGGTGTTCTCTGAGTTGACAGTCTTAGGTTTTCCCTCAGGTAATAACCTTCTGCTCTCTTATGAGGAGGAGCACCAGCCGTGCTAAAGATGGATTATTCATTACTCTGAGTTTGATGTGGCGTTTACACCTAAAATACGATGACAATATTTTTTGCTGCGAGCTTTGATTCTTAGCAGGGCAGAACTGGGATTAGAAATCGGCCCTGGGCTTTGGGGCCCCCCGTGGCCCCACGGTGCATTTTGCCAGCTGACGGGGGAGATGGGGTCCCTCACAATAGCTTTTGTCAGCTCACATACCTATAGGCCCACTGGCAAAAACTCCCGTATGTCAGATGGCCAGTCCAGCCGTAGTCCTTAGGCACTATCTAGATAATAAACACTCATTTTGGTCATTTTCCCCTCATACATTTCTAACCCTTTGCCTAATATGGGATTTTCAATGACATATTTTCCCAATGAGTAAATATTGCTTCCTGACCATTTGTTTGCAATATGAAACATGAGAGACAATTCACTATAGACAGAAGGTACTCAGCTAATTATCTGCCTTGCCAAGGTTACGTTGTGCATGGAAAAGTAATTTAACTTTCTCTATAATGAGAACTTTGAATAGCATATTCAATCAGTTGTTAAATGTCCAGCTGACTCACTTAAATCTGATCGCCACAGTGACAGATGTAAGTGCGCAGTTGTTGAAATCCTGAATGATCAAAATTTTTGCAGATAAACGCGGTTTTTCAAATGGGCTTAAATGACATGCGGCACATCGATTTATTCCGAGGCTTAATTTAGCCCGATGTTTATGCATGTTGTCTGTGGTTTATATTTATGAGCCGCAGATCACAGCATGACTGTTTCCCACCACTCCTTGCCGATTCATCAACTTGTTCAGTTTGATTGATTGAGTTTATCTTCTGTAATGTCCTCATTGTGACAGTGACAGACTGCTGCCTCACTCTTCACATTCTTCCTTAAACATAAAGGAAGGAATCACTTCAGGCAAAGTCACTTCAGTCAATGAATATAGTGAAGTAGGCCTTCAGTAGTAAAACTTAGAGATGCCATGAGGATGTATAAAACACACAGCATAGGGAAATGAAAAAATCTGCATATCATTTAGTGTTGAACATGGTGATCATTCTTCAATACCAAGGATGTTCCTATTACTGGAAAAACTAGATTATGACCTAGGAAGGTTATTAAATGGTTCAGAAATGTTTAGGGCGCTAGTTGCCCATTTGAAAGATGTGAACAATTTAAATGTTTTTTTAAAGGTTTACAAAATATTGAAATGGTTAACCTCAAGAAAACAATTTCTATTGGTTCAGGGTGAATTAAAATCAACAGCTTTTAAGAAAGGCTTATTACTAAAAATATAAATAAATGGATAAATTATGTATATGATACATATGATAAATCATATATAATGATGTATATAATATGACGCTAATGAAATGTTAATGAAACTGCAGTGAAAAAAACATGTACTGCACTTTTCTGCAGTATCATATGCTTTTGTCAGAACTACTCCTTGCCGTTAACAAGCCTGACAAACATTCCATTAGGCAACAGAAAAGAAACATTAATTATAATGAAGTATTCAAAAAGAAAAAAATCCATATATGATTAATTTAAAAACTTTCAAAAACTATACTATAAACTATATAAAACACTACCATTGGTTACAATATAAGAAAGTTAAAAATTGCATGCAGTTGTTCAGTGAAATGTTTATCAGAAGCAAGTTTACTGTTAAATAGCTCATCATTTTGTAAAACATCCTTGACATGGATTGTTGCATCTTTGTCATAAAAATGTTGGTTTTTCATGAAGAGCTTTCTTGTTTTTGATTTTTAAAGTAAAATACTCATATTTTTTATTGTGCATTTTGTTGAACTATATAAACTGGCGTTTCGGGGAGTACAGTTTTTAAAGAACAAATCCAGACAAATGCAGATGTGTGTTAGACCAGTGACCACACCTCCTTTCAGCAATGCTGTCCAGGTAGAACTTCCACTGCCCTATAACCAAGATGGATGCCAAGGTTCAGTAGGTCCATTTTAAAGCATCCTCCTAGTACATATGAGACACATTGGAGCCTCTTCATATATTCACATCCACCTTACACGTACAGAACTGACATCTTCTCACATTCTTCATTCAGGGAAACAATTACACGAAACACGGAACGTTCCTTTTCACCCCTAGAATTGTAACTGACTGCTTAAGTGGTTGGTCACATTGCACTGACAGTCAAGGAGCCTAATTTCCTGGCAGTTAAACTATTCAAATCCTTCTGTGTATGAACATTTACATTCCTCCTTTCTGCAATAGGTATAAATGGAAATGCTGGATCAGTCACTATCAAATGTTTGTACCCTCACAGTCTTCTCTTCAGGCTTAAAATTGCCATTACAAATGGACCGAGACTCGGTAGCTTCTGAATTAAGGAGGAGGTAAGTATTCAGGTTTTGTATCTGAGGTCTCCTGGCTGTTGCCGACCAGGGACTGGCTGGATGGCCATTTTACATCAGTGTTTCCCAATCCAGTCCTCAGGGACACACAGACAATCCACGTTTTTGCTCCCCCTAGGGAGTAACAATGTGGGCTATCTGGCAGGAAGCTGAGAGGGAGCAAAAACATGGACCGACTGTGGATCCCCGAGGACCGGGTTAGGACAAACTGTTTTAAATTGATGGCCAGGCACATAAATTCACCCTTAGAAGGGGTCCCCGAGCTCCCAGATCCCCCTCAAATCGAACGCTGCTCTGACTGCTTTGACTAGAATTAAGCAGCAATTTCAAGCTCATAAGGAAAGACGAAGGATTTCTGAAACATGGCTGCACCGATTTTTCCTCACCCTCGTCGCCTCGTTCCTGGCCCACTTCCCACTTGAACGTGTCTTTGTGGGTGCTGAGAGCACTCTCTGGCTCCAAGACAGATGTAGGAACCTGTTGGCTCATTTGTCACCCTCCACAACCAGAGTTTCCCTCATCCTCCCATCCTCTCGCAGACATTTCATTTTCAGCAGCCGAAAACAGGGTCATTGAGATCACTGGCAATAACTGCAGTTCTGTCCCAACAGATAAGGACACCTTCCTTGGCCCAGTGTAACATATGAAACTGGCACCCACTTCAGCTGTTAATATTTACTCCAACAAGCTCCTACAACAGCAGCACCTTTTCACTCGATAAAGACAACCTGAAAAAAGAAGCAGGGACTTTCTTTCAAAGGGAAACTTGGGGTTCAAAGGTGAATCATTGCTATCTTGCCTGTCTTTCTCAATTTAATGATGATTTCCTGCAGTTAATATTTGTGATTCCAGCATATTTTAATTCTACTTTACAGAGTGTTGATTGGTACAAATGTTTACATTTGGCCTTAAAGGCTACACTCTGCCTCCCTGCCCTAAACAACTGGCATAAAAAAAAACTATAAACACTTGCATTGGGATGTTGTTTTTCTTTGGCGGATAAAGTTTGGGTAATAAAGAAGGACTTCATTTTTAATTAGTACTGACATCTGTTTAGTGCATTTTGTTTCTCTGAAGGTTCTAATCTATACAAAATTTTATGGCCTAGTTGTTAATGCATGATGGTTCACAAGAATCTGTTTCATGGGTATTGTAGTCCTACTAGTCATTGGAATCCCAGTTCCCATGCGGGTTCCCATGTGGGTTCCCATGCGGGTTCTCGTGTGGGTTTATGGCAAAGCTTTTACTGAAACAGAGTGTGAGGGTGATGCTCAGTAACCATTGATATGGTTTTGTTTGTGACTTGGTTGGATCTGAGAGATTTCATACGGCTATTGGTCGCTAAAAGCAAATAACTATAGAGCGATGCAACCATTTTCGTAGGCGTGCAGTGCTGGGCAGGAATTGTCAGTGAGAATTTTATAATTGTTTCTTTTTATTGGTCCTTTAAACACATGAATTTGCATCAATACTGAAAATCTGTGTGCACACAAAGGACACAATAGACCACATGCAGTCACATTATAATACAGCAATTAAACTACATCAGACTCTTGGAGCCTCGTGCCCAACATCTTCATTACTATTTTAATTGATATTTTTCTTCCTTTCAGCACATTATTAGTTATTTGTCTTACATTGTATCCATGTAGACAGAAACCAATTGTTAAAGTTTCCATTAAACTTTATATGAATGTCTGCAATGAGAGATAACAAGCATACAACAGACTCACGGACTGTATGAAGCTCTATGAACTCATCACTGCTGCACTCCACAACACATTTTAGTCATTTTAATAGAACCATTTCAGTGATACTGGGATTATGTTTTAGGGAAAAATTAAGTCGAGGCCTCCCTAACAGAGCTGTTTATCATTATTACGTGAATAAAAATGAGACAGTTCAATTTGTCCATGCATTTGAAAAGTTTTAGACATCATTGTTTACCATAAGTGGATGGCAGGGCTCATGGCATAGGAAATGGGCACCAGGAAGAACTGCCAACGTCTTCTGTTTGGGTGACACTGCATTTTTAGAATCACATTTGGTAGATCTTCTGCTTGAGCATCACAGTGGCACTCTGGTTAGCACCACATACACACACATACTGTAGTTGGAAACACATGCTGAAGTTCATTGGAGTTGCATATATGAGTGTGCCTTGTGACAGGTCGGTGCTCTGTCCTGGGTTGTTCCCTGCCTTGTGCCTTGTGTCCTTGGTTGTTCCCTGCCTTGTGATGGGTCGGTGCTCTGTCCTGGGTTGTTCCCTGCCTTGTGCCTTGTGTCCTGGGTTGTTCCCTGCCTTGTGCCTTGTGTCCTGGGTTGTTCCCTGCCTTGTG
>JAODKE010000138.1:25430151-25455089 GCA_026779605.1 Mormyrus hasselquistii
CCTTGTGCCTTGTGTCCTGGGTTGTTCCCTGCCTTGTGATGGGTCGGTGCTCTGTCCTGGGTTGTTCCCTGCCTTGTATATATGACTGTGCCTTGTGTCCTGGGTTGTTCCCTGACGTGTGCCATGTGACGGGTTGGTGCTCTGTCCTGGGTTGTTCCCCGCCTAATGCCTTGTGTCCTGGGTTGTTCCCCACCTTGTGCCTTGTGTCCTGGGTTGTTCCCCACCTTGTTCCTTGTGTCCTGGGTTGTTCCTGCCTTATATCCATAAATGCTGGATTCTCCCCACAACCCAGAATAGGAGAAGCAGTTACAGAAAATGGACGGATGGATTCTTCTGGAGAGGGGGGGTGTTTTTTTATTTTAAGCACAGTATACATGAAAGGAAGAGCAGCATATGTTTTATTAAACAATAAATTAGCGTAATGTTAGAGCCCTCAGTGAACTTAGACCTTCTGCCCCCCAAGAACAGGGTCACCTTAGTGCTTTTTAATATTTTTAGATCTGCAGCCGATGTTCATCAAACTGACTCCCCAGCAGTGGCAATTATAGCTTATACCAGAGTCAGCTGCAGGCGGATTTATCTTCTGCCATTGTCTATAAACCTCTCTGAAAGCTCACCGCTTTCAACCGCCCTCCGATCAGGGAACCTTCTGCATAATAAACCCTTATTCCCATGCATAATATAACCTCATGTAGTTAATCCTGATCATGGACAAATGCATCCTGTGACACTTGCTTTAACTGTTAATCTGGCATCTTAAAAACTCTCAAAAAATGCATTAACTTGCTACACATTCCTGCAGCAACTGTAGCTGCTCATTTTACACTGCAGTAAAGCTCAGTCTCAACTAATGTAAACAGAGACTGCACCAGTTGTTTCCAGGTATTGGCTCAGGATGGGAAAACGGCTTTATTTTGGACACCACAATGAATTTGAGTAAACAAAACAAAGTTATTCCTGAAATCCTGACAGATGTGTTTGCAGGGGAATCTCAGATTAAGCACCACACCTTGCATAACCTGACCCACCTTTTTATTCAGGCAGATATCCTACCTGACAGGCAAAACAAACCGTTAAGCAGATCTACTGATACTTATTACGCACCACGGGGCAGCAGTAAACCAATGCTACCTTTGGTTTTCCACAGCGGGATCAAGTCAAGCACACTAACAATCTAGTAAGCATCAACCTACCCCATCTGCAAACACCAAGGGGCTGCAGTACAAACCTGTGGATTTGTTTCATTCAGCAGTGCATTGGAATAGCTACTGGAAACAATTCTGTAACTAGTTTAGTATTTATAGCCGTGACATTTCAAATGTGCAGCATATATAAATATATATTTCTATCTAGTAAGGGCACATATAAAGCTTTATAAACTTATAAAGAACTAAGTTATGCATTAATGAAGTAATATAAAACAAGAAATAATATCATTGTTTTATGATTTATTCAGTGATTCCTCCAGATTCACAAATTTGACATTTGCGTTGTTGGTTATTGGCCATGAACAATTAAATGGTACTATTTTGGTGTAATGGCGAAAGATCACAAAGACTAACAGACAATTCGTAAGCCAAAAATATACAAGAAATACTAAAAATGATTTTAATAAGAGTCAGTGCCTGTCCAATCCTGCCCTACATGTCTCCTCCCTGTTTTGCCAGCAGGTGTCGCTGGCCATCCTGTTCTCCTCCCTGTCCCTTGTCCATCAGCTGCAGTGTGCCCTCCCTATTCCCTGACCTGCCACATGTCTCAACAGGTTGAATAAGTGCTTAGGAACTATATTCCCCAGTCATGGGTTAGAGGCTGATTTATAACCAGTCTTATCTCTTTCTGTGTATTTGAGTTTCTGTTCCCCAGTGTTTCCTGTTGTAAATTTGCCCTCCTTGCAATCTGTTCCAAATTTATGTTGTACTTTGCTTTCTTGTTTATCTTCATAGTGTAGAATTTCCCTGTATTTCCTTGGTTTCAGGTTTCTAGTTCCTTAGTTGTGTGTTCATTAGTGTCACCTGTGTCTTGTAGCCCTGTGCCCTTGTTGATTGGTCGTTTTAGATGATTCACACCTGCCCTCTGTTAGTCCTTGTTATCAGTTTATTTAAGTGCCTGCCTTTGTTCATTTCCTTAGCTGGTCATTGCCCATGTTACTGTTTGTTGTCTCTCTGCTTGATTTTCTAGTTCCTGTTCCCTTTGTTGTCTGGCTTCCTTAGTATGTAGATTTATGGTTCCATGTTACTTGCAGTTTTGCCTATTTAGTTCTGACCCCTTGTGGCGGTTTTCCTTTTGTTGTTTTTGTTAATTAATAAATCCCTTGTCTTGTGAGCCACTAAGTGGATTGTTCCTTTTTTCCTTCCCATTCCATGCCACGCCGTAACAGTTGCGTATCTTTGTCTGGGTAACCAGACTCACTCATGCATTAGCTGTTTCTGTGACCATGTAATCTTGTGTTTCTTGCAGTAACATTTAAACTTTTCAGTATGATTTTGCATTTTCAAAAACGGGCCCAAGTATTATCTGCAAATTTTCACATTTGAGGAGATCTTCCGCCCCTAAGCCTGATGTGAAGGAGTGACTTTACTAACTTTGTAATATGAAGACTTACAGTTATAAGTAATTATTAACCCGTTGGAATGGACCGTGAGAAGGAAATTAAAAGATAAAATCATTCACCAATTTATTTTCGCTGTCAGAAATGAGTGAATTCTGGTTGGCTGAGGAGGCAACATGGTAACAGTACAGCTGTTGGAGAAGTGGCTGCCACGATGTGAAGAACTTGAGGGCAGGCATGAGGTGAAACAAAGGGGCTTTTAATAAACTCACAGCATATAAATGTGAAATAAACAAAATCACAAGAGATCAAGAACGGGAGGAGCGGAGCAAGGCTGGGTACAGGCAACACAAGGGTACAAACTCAATAACTATACTAGTGAGGGTGAGACAAGCAGGTGCTGAAATACAGAGACCATGATGGAGCAACAAGAGTCAGGCGTGGCTCATCAGGGCCACATGAGGGAGGAGACAGGAAGGTCAGGCAGACCTAGCGAGCAGGATGTGACAGAGGCTATACATTAAAATATAGGGTTAAATACGTGCTGTGACTGATATCCGGTGATAAAGGTATCTCACAGGTAAATATATGTAGGTTTTGGCAAGAGAAGGCACCTCTTTGTCACATCCAAGAGCGCTGGGAGTGCAGACAAAGGCACAGAAAGCCAGGAATCGGGGAACAAGGGTTTAATTATGAGAAAGGAACGATGACATTACAATGACCGGACCGGGGAAACAAACTGAAACACTAACTGAATACATTGGACTAATGACAACAAGCAGGAACAGCTGGTAAACACGGGGATTCCACACGAGGTTGATGAGGGGGCGTGGCACACGGGAGGAGTGGACGAGCGGGTCATGAGACTCTGGCCCCAAAGACACAGGCTTGCATTGATTGGGTGGCGGTCGCAGTCCCCTCAGGGTGGTCATCCTCCAGGCTGTCTAGTTTTGAGGGGGCAGTAAGCCTATAAGCAGCTGCCTTATCCATTGTCTTCTCTCCTTGACCTTCTCCTTTCTAAGCCGCTCTGGAGAAGCTAGGCCTGTTTACACTCCTTCAGACTGGCCATGAAAACCTCAGTTACCTTTACCCTACACGGTGCTCATCGCCTTCTACTGGTCTGCGGCTGATTCCCAGCAGTCCAGTTCCCATTTGTCATTTGCTGTCCTTCATCTTGCTTGCATGTGTCCCGTTCAGGGCCGTGCAGAGTCTTCCCCATCGTCCTTTCTCTTTCTGCCTCCCTGTCCTATTTTGCCTCTTTCACTGCTTTTTATCCAATCATATTTCATGTGGCTTCCACAAAACCGATAGCATGGCTGCCCGCAACGGTGGAATGATGCAAGCTGATTCCACGGCTGCATCGGAATGGTCCACACTGGCGGGAGGCAGAACATTTGCAAGGGCGCCGGCGTTGCGTCTGAGCCGGCACAGTACGGATTAGCTGCATGAAGTAGCAGCCGCTCTGCAGAATCGGCTGGTGTGGCGTTTCCCTGGAAACATCTCACATACTGTATGCCAGTAGACTGAGGGGTGTCACCCTGCTACTTTCAGCAGGAGGCCGGAGTTGATGCAGTGAATGCCACCTGACCCTCAGAGGTATCCGGCATGTCACGTGACAGCCGCTATCACCTGCTTATCTCTGCAAGGCCCCCTTCACGCATCAGCTGACAGCATTTGGCTGGGAAGTGGCTCGACAATAGGCTTAATTAGCTCTGCTCACAGTGACTAAATTGAGAATTTCTAGGAGTCTGAATTGGGATGGATTCAATTTGCTGCCCTACCTTTCAGCAATCACGCTGCACTTCTTTGTGTATTTCAGTAAATATTGGAGGGCATTGTGGCGTCACTGAGAGCGCCGCATGGTGACTCAGTGCTTTTCTTTGCATCGCTCTATCTCACTCTAACATGCCCTGGCTTTTTCACCATCCCCCCCCCCCAAATAGCCAGACCTGAGAGGTCACTAAACTGTTTTCGCAAGAAATGTCTTTTTTTTTTCGACTACACAAAGTGATTAACATTAAGATGTGACGCTGAGCTGTTGTAGGTCATGTTCCAGAACCCCCCTTACCCACGGTAAAAAGTACCTCTTACATTAAATACGACTGGTAACCCCTGTCCTTCATACAATTCTCAGAGCCTCAACATGTAATAAACATTTCACTGATGTCTCACAGAACAACTTAGAAACGATGGAGGAGCGAAAAATGACACAGAGGTTAGAGGAAAAAGCTAAATCACAAAATAATGCTACATTTAATTATGACTCTACTGCCATAACCATGGCTGAACTATTCACATATTGCATTTGCATCAAATACTGTACCATCATCTTCAACAAAGCAATAACGTCTGTGAGTAAATTCTACTACAGTCAACTATAGACTCTGCTGATGGACATATATTTTCCTTTCCTAATAATTCTAGGGTTTTGTATCAACACAAGGTCTTACACTCTATTAGCATACAGGTGAGAGTTTCTGAGGGGGGACATACATTAATTTCCAGAGGAAATATCATAACGGATGTGGCTGAAGACCAGTTGGCATGCGTGCTGTGCGAAGGGAGTATTTTATGAATAAAGCAAAAGTGCTATGTGAATGAACAGCTGGATACAAAGGAAGGAAGACTACAGATGTCTATTAAAAATCTTTACTCATATCTATTCCCCCATCTCACTAGTTTTATTAATGCTCCAGCTCAGAGGTGTGTAATCTTATCCGCGAAGGGCCGGTGTGTGTGCGGGTTTTCACTACAGCTCCCTAATTAGATTACTAATTAGAGGACTGATTGGCAGAAGAGTCCTCACACCTGGGTTTGAGCAGCTGACCTACAGCTTTACCCCAAAAACCCGCACACACACCGGCCCTTTGCGGATTCGATTGCCCACCCCTGCTCTAGCTCACTGTTTCCCACTCCAGTCCCAGTCAGGCCGTGTTTTTGTTCTCTCTGAGCTCCCTATGTAATGCTCCGATCGTCCGCTCCTCTAGTGTGCCACGCCCCCCCATCAACCCCATGTGGAATCCTCGTGTGCATCAGCTGTTTTGAGTCCTGATTAGCTTTGTGTATTTAAGTCCGCGTTTCACTATGTTTCCCCATTGTATAGTGTTGCGTAGTATCATAGTGTTGTCAGCCTGTGTTCTTGCCTGCTCCTTGTGCTTGCTCCCATTAAAACCTGTGTTTGTCCCGACTCCTGGCTTTCTGCACCCTTGTCTGCGCTCCCAGCGCAGTGCAACCGTGACACCCTACCAGACAGTCCACATTTTTGCACCCTCCCAGAGCTAAGAGGGAGCAAAAACTTGGACTGTTCTAGGAAGCCTTACATTCCATTCCTTGAGTCTCCCAACCAATGATGTAGGGTTGGCAACCCTACAAACACTATATGTATTAGGACACACCTCTTACTCATTGGATTCAGGTGTTTCATTCAGACCCATTGCCATAAGTGTATAAAATCATGCATTTAGCCATGTAGTCAGGTTTCTAAACATTTGTGAAGGAATGGGTCATTCTAAAGAGCTCAGTTAATTCAAGCATGGTTCTGTCGAGGGATGTCACCTTTGCAATAAGTCAGTTTGTGAAATTTCTTCCTCGCTGGATATTCTGCAGGTGTTTAGGAGCAATGGTCTGCCACGAAATGGCAGTCCATGTAAAGTAACAGAGCGGGGTTGCATAGTGTTCCACACTTCCTCTGGCATTAACTCCAGCACCCAGACTGTGCCAGGAGCTTCATGGAATGAGCCTCCATGGCTGAGCAGCTGCATGCAAGCCTCACGTCACCAAACCCAATGCCAAACATTGGATGTAAAGCACGCTGCCACTGAGCTCTCCAGCAGTGGAAACGTGTTCTATTGGGTGACAAATCACGCTTCTCTATCCGGCAGTCTGATGGACAAGTCTGGGTTTGATGGATGAAAGAGAACATTACCTGCCTGCCTGACTGCAGTGTGCCAGCTGTAGAGTTTGGTGGAGGAGGGATAATGGTGCAGGGCTGTTTTTCGGGGGTCGGGCTTGTCCCCTTAGTTACAGTGAAGAAAACTCTTAATGCTTCAGCATACCAAGACATTTTGGACAATTCTGTGTTGCTAATATTGTGGGAACATTTTCGGGAAGGTCCTTTTCTGTTCCAGCATAACTATGCAACAGTGCACAAAGCAAAGTCAATAAAGACATGATTAAGTGAGTTTGGTATAGAAGAACCTGACTGGCCCATACAGAGCCCTAACTTCAACTCCATTAAATACCTTTGAGATAAACCAGAACTGAAATTACGAGCCAACCCTTCACGTCCAACATCAGTGCCTGACCTCACAAATGCTCTTCTGGATGAATGGGCAAAAATTCCCACTGACACTCCAAAATCTTGCAGAAATCCTTCACAGAAGAGTGGCAGCTGCAAAGAGGAATTTACAATGGGAAGTTACAAAGGTTCCTGCAGGTTTAATGGCCAGATGTCCCAATACTATTCCATATAGTGTATGATGACATTTCAGGGTTTAGAGGGGTAAACATTAATAGACTACAGGTGGATGTCGCTGGTCTGTGTGAGGTTAATGTCACTAAGTAGTGCTCCTCCATCACCATTACAATCTATACAATATGGAAAATATGCTGGTCTCTTTCCATTTGGAGAGAGAGAGAGTGCATTTTGGAAACCAGAGGAAACCTCATACTGTACATTGTCATTTGGGACAACATCAGTATTGATTGCTTATATCGCAAAATGTCACCCTCAGTTTTCAACAGAAAACTTTCCATTTTCTCCCCGGCATGTTTTTTGCCCGTCCTCCATGCAGCTGAAGGCTTTCCCATCACACCGATAGACTGTTGCTAACAGCCTCTTCTGACAACAGGGCCCACATGGAGATGCAGGCACTGAAGCACGCCTGGGCTAGGAGCATCACAGCAGCCGTTTCCGCCCTGGCCGCTTGGCACGGGAACCCTTTGCTTGTAATAGTGATGAGCACATGTGGCCAGGCATGTATGACAAGCATAGAAACACTTCTTATGTCTGATCACAGCAATCGTCAGTTGTTAGTTAGCATGAACTGTGTTGTGTAAATGTTCAAATTTTTTCATGCCAGGTATATTTTTATACATTTATATTTCTACGTTACATAAAAATAAAAATCTGAATAAAGAATTTTCTCAATGATATTTGCAATTTCCATTTTATCCTCAGATTATGCAAAGATGTTCCACAGATATGAATAAACTTGATTAGTTATAATCATGGGTTTGTCAGCCAGTGTTTGATTGTATTACAGGATGCGTGTAACTTTTTTAGAATGAGCTAACTAGTTTAATCAAAAGTAGAAGCGGTTCGGAGAACCAGGTGCATAAATTTGAGAAAAAACCTATAATGTATCACAGCACAGCGATTACCCTGTCAGACATTCATGAACATTGCAACTCACCTGAAACCATGTGTTTGCATTAGGTGTTCATTGATCCTGAAATATTATTGAAACAGACGTGATGACGCTCTATTCAGCATACATGCCATTACGATTAATGTCAGTGTTAAACTCTTTTACCCGTTTTGTCATTGTATTGATATGAAACATAAATGAGTATGAATTCTTGAGTTTAAGGCAAATTTATGCGATGATTCACATGACGGCATCCTGGCCCTCGCCTTTAGTGATCTGCATGGTGTTCTCCTGTCAAACCCCATTAAGAATGAGTACAGAACTGCTGTCTGCTTGTAATGTTCATATAACGCGCAAAGCACGCGATTCCTCACATGGGGCTTGTTAGCCTGTACAGCTGGACAGAGATTTAAATTGCAAATGGTTTCTTTATTGTGTGGGGCCAACATCAACCTATCACCAGTAACTTGGGTAAGAAAGACTGTAACATACAGTAGGCAGCACTTAGCACTGTTAGCATCACACAGGTTACTCCAGGTATGTTTTATTCACTGAGCACAAAATGACTTGTACAGAATGGGAGAAAACATAACAAATTTAGTGCATGAATGTAAATTAACTGGTATTTACATTAGCCATCATACTGATAATGTGCAGTAACATCTATCCAAACAGCTGAGTGTTATAACTCTATTTAGTGTACAGTCAAACCGTGTGAAGGTACCTCATGCAGAATGCTATTTATGAAAACTGGGTTCCTTGCAGTATCAGTGAAAGGCAAGTAGGGATGACAATCAAAGAGACTCCCAAATTAAACTCAAGCCGCTATAGAGAGAATAAGTAAGTCATACTGACGATAACGCATAGTTCTGTGTCAGCAGATTAATAAGTATTGTTTTATCACGTTTGAAAGAAAGATCATCAGGATAGTTACAATTAAATAAGTGATTTAGTATATTTCTGCTGAGATTTCCTCATTGGCTGTGATCACAGCCCTGGGTTTATGGTGAATTGGGTATTTATAATCATTACCCAGGCAAGGTCGACCCACTCACTAACACAAAGATATCATTGAAATGAGGTATGTGCATGACAAGTGTGTCAGCGAAGAAGGGCTGGATGGAAGGGACCTCCGAGAAGCATGAGACACCACCTTGAAACCTTAAAATTTATATTTGATCTATTTGTGTTCATTCAGTCTGCAGTTCATTTGTGCTGCTGTTGCCAGACATTTTTATTCTGTTGACCTCAAATTTTTTTTACTTTACTGTCATATGAGGTTTTTGCTCTATATTTCTGTTCGACTTCATACGATAGAGTATGCTTTTAATTGGTAGTAAATGTGATATATGGGTGATTCATATAATCTCTTAGACATTTTTCCATAGCAATCTATTCATCAAAGTCTTTCTATTTTTAAAAGTCTTTTGCAATTTATGATTTCTTTTAAGATGTAAGAAGTGCAAGAAAACTGCACTATCATACAAATTCAACATGATTAATGAGAAATAGGTAGCATGGTGACTCTGAGCAGCTTCTGCCCCTTCAGAGCCGAGGGCCCTGATCCCACACTGGGATTTTGCATATTCCCCCATGTGCATTTTTTTATCTCCATCACACTGTTCATACAGCATGCTGTTAGCTGAATGGCCCATAGTGTGTGATTATGTATGTGATTGCGGTGTGTCCTGCAATGGACTGGCATCCTACGCACGAATGTCCCTGGATCACTGAAAATCTAAGGTGTGGATTTTGTATCGATAATGAAAATCAATTTGCAAATGAATGAAGTTTACATGGTTTCTGTCCATAAATTGTCCTCGTTATGCGGTTGTGGGTATCTAAGATCCTTGCGGCAATGTCCACCAGCATCATCTGCACACCAGGTCTTATGGTTCTGTAATGTGCGTCCTGTATTAGAGGTTATTGAAAATGGAAGGATGGAGAGATGGTTTTCTAAAAGGCATACCTGTATTTTCACTAGCTGCAGCAGCGGTTGGCATCTTGTTGATGGAGGATGATATCTTTCTGTTAGTGTACCAGGTCAATCTCACCTGGGTAGTGTTTATAAATACCTGATAGGTTGTCATGGAGGCTATTGATCATGAGGCATGTCTGATAGGGCGGGGGGCAAGGCGGGGCGAATGAGGACAGGATTGGGGGATCAGGCTTCCAGAAGGCGTCTGAATCATCATCTGTCAGGGTGAGGTTCACCAAACATCAGGATGGTAACTGCCTGCTCTCCATCCCAGGCTCAGTCGGGTGCCATCAAGGCCACGTCAAACCAATAACAAACACACATATCTGTGACTTATGGTACAGGAGCTGTGGGGGGGGGAGAACTGGAGCTCATGGCTGCGGTGGAGTTTGAACATCTCACCTCGCTCTAAAAAAATGTATCAGTGCTGGACCCAACTCCTGCTATATCACTACAATGTGCAAACATGGTGCAGCAGAAATATCTCAGCGTCTCATCTGCTGTCAAGGTGCCGAGTGCACAAGGCGATTAGACTCTACAACTGTTAACTGGGACCTGCTGTGTGTTAACCTTCCGAATCGAGCTCAGGTTATAGCAGGAAGCCTGTTATATCATAACTGAAATCCCTGGAAGTGAAATACCGATCTGCATGAAATATTCATCTGAAATGTAAAAGTGCAGGGTTATTTTTACAACTTCTTTAAAATATATACAGTATATATAAGAAAAACAAATTAATAATTGCTGACCTTCAGGATTTGCATAGTTTACGTATTCTTAAAACTGTGGGGCGGTGCCCCCCATGTGGGATGTGAAGGAATTGCAGGGGGGACTGAGGTGAGGGTGGAAAAAATAGATCTGTTTCTGGCTGGGCGGTGGGGGCAGACCTATTTCAATTTCAACTTATGTAAAAAAATGTGAAGAATAATGCCTGTCCACATTATATGATGTTAATAAATTAAATTAATAACTACAGTTTATTTGGGCTCAGTGCTTGTGTGCACATAGGGGGTGGAGGTGTCAGAACAAAGATATGAGACATGGGGGGGGGGGCTGTTAAAACAAAGTTTGAATACCACTGGTCTGAACAATTTTAACAGTATACCACTCTGTGCTATGACTCAGTAACTTACATATATAGTGTGAGGTTTTGTTATGTCTAACGGAAAATATGCTTGCACTCTGTATCTCAGATTTAGACTATTTCCCAACACCGTGTTGCAAGTGATTCAGCCTAGTATTTTGACTATGGAGGAATATATTTTCTATCTGTAGCTTGGAGGATCTGTGACAATGGTTGACTAGATAATTATTGCAGCACCTCTTTATATAAAAATTGCCCAGTCACCTTCTGAATGCTTGCTTTCTTCCTGTAACTATACTGAGAACAGGGAACACATATATAGTTTGTCTCCTTGCTTTAAATTTCTTGTTGAGAATCTTGTTACGTGTTAATGCTGTATTTTATAGTACACCCCACACATCAGAGTACTAATCAGCAAATGTCCTTTGCACAAGACTTGAGCACACATGATAAACATTTGGATGATGATGTTGTGTAAAATGAGTTAGCACGTTGGATGTGTCACGCCCAGCTCGTACGATCCTCGTGTGTGCCACGCCCCCCTCGTTACCTCATGTGATTGCCTGATTGTTCCCACCTGTTGCTCGTTTAATTCAGCTTGTCTTGTGTATTTAGTCCACGTCTCGGTTAGTTTCCCCAGATCTGTCATTGTCGTTGGTTGTGGTTGTAAACGTCAGTGGGTGTTCGTTGCCTGTTCGCGCCTATTAAAAACCCCGTTAACCCGCCTGAACTGCTCCTCTCGCCTGCTTGCTTGTTTGCCTTAACCCTCAACGTGACAGGATGTGTTTCCAGAAAAATATCCAAGTTCGGTATAACAGGGGCAACAGACAGTCATAATAAATACGTCCTCTCTATGCTGTTGCTGTAGTTTATTGGGAGGCCAAAATGTTCCTAAATTACTGATTTAAGTGATGCAGGAGGGTCTTTGAGCTCTAGCTGTAACCAACTTGAAGCCACAATTAACACAGTGTTTTCCATGTTGACCGTGTCAAGAAATGTGTTAATGCGTTATATTGCATGTTCCAAACTGAAAAGGAACAGCGAATTTGAATACCGATATACAGCCCTTGTCTTTACATTGAATGTAGACCTGAAATGTTCTTCGGCAAAATCTGTTTAAAAATCTTGATAAATATCCAGTCGGCAAACACATACAGTACAGTACATCGCTATCATCGCTATACAGTAAGTATCGATTCGGACGGACACTGCGGATTCCCACCCCTACTGTTTGCTGAATTTTTAAATTCTGTCGTCTGCAGTGGGGACTTGCCACCCGCTACGGGGAGTCTTCAGCGGCAATTTGCGGAACCAATAATTAGCAATAAGTCCCATAGCCTGAGTAACAGGCAACACATTTTGAATAATAATTCCGATATGAAGGAACCAGGGGAGCAGTAGCTGGACCTAAGGTCACATTGCTACCAAAATACTATTCTTTATGGACACAAAGGTCAGGCTACTAAAAAGTAGAAGTAAAATTGCCCACATTATTCAACAATAACATGAATTATTGCAGGTCGAAAACCCCATATATTATTCACAATGTGCTACCACGCTGTAAAATGTGCTGTGTCTCAGAGTTAAATGTAGGTGTACGTCACAACAGATTTATTTTAATGAGGCTAAATGGCGCTGCAGAGTCTTTAGGCGACCATGAAATTGTGAGAATTCAGTCACATTCCATAAGCTGAGCAGAACACAGAGATAACACAGAAATTGACAGCAGGGAGAATGACGAGGCGTCGTGACAGTTTCCAATAAATGAAATTTATTAACTTCATATAAACAAACCATGTAAAATTATACGCATCCATAAAGCTTCATATCATATCCTGTACATGTATGGATTAATAAATGAGAAAAATGAGAAACTGAAACAACATTCCAGGATTTTTCAACTTCTCTATATCCTTCAGCCAGCGCTACAGGTGTGCAGAGTAGCCAAAAATTGTACTCAAGTATGAGTAGCACTACTCGATTAGTAATGCTACATTGAATAGATGAAATCAAGAGTAATATTACTCAAGTAGAAGTAAAAAAGTAGTCATCCAAAAGATGACTCAAGTAAGACTACAAAAGTATTTAGTGAAAAGACTATTCAAGTACTGAGTAACTGTTTGATCGCAATGTCCGATTTATTATTTAAAAATTATGTAATTAGACAGACAAAATATAAAATGATGTGTAAATTCTAGTTTTTCCAAATAAAATTAAAAATGAGTAAAATTAAATAACGCCTTTACAAAATAACTACGGCACAAGAAACACAAATTTCCAAATCTCACTTTTTCACAACATAAAGCTTTTGAAACCAATAGGTATGTAACATAGGCAGTAACATATGTATGTTTGAACAGTACAAACTACTTCCAGTGACAAGATTCACTGTATACTGTATATTCACTTGCCCTCCAAATGGCAGGCTCAGCAGATAGAAAATGACATTAGAACAAGGCAGCTTTGTACCTACAAGAAGTCTCACTTTACCATAAACCGTGTGGGTGTGTCTCTGTGTCTGCTTGGTTAAAACGTGCAAACGTTCACTCAGTGAAGTGATGCTTAAACTTCAGCAGTAGCTCTTAAGGTTCTTGCGGTGAAGCTGTGACCGTTTAGCAGTAAACAGGAGCCCTGCATGACTAAAGGGTCTCTTGTAGGCTGCAGATGCAGGAAGGCCTGTGTTGATTTTGAGTGACAGCTTCTTAGCTTCAGGAAAGGTATGCAATAGATCTATACCTCCAATGGATGGACATGACAGGTAGCTCTCCAGCTCTCCTGCTTCTGCGTTTCCCGACCCCATGGATCCAAAGAAGTCATCTTCATCAGAGAGACTGCTGCTTGTGCTAACATCATCCAACTCTGAGTGTAGGTCAGTGTCTCCCAACACCGTCCCCGGGGAAACCTGAACAGTCCACATTTTTTGCTTCCTGGACTGGGTTGGGAAACACTGGTCTAGGTGATGTCTGATGAAGACAAGGCCTGTGGGAAGATAAATGGTTTTCAGAAGAATGAGGTCTGTGTATCATTCTTACTTTTCTACTGTAGAGGCTGCCAAGCCGCTGATGTTTGACATGAAAAGCCCCCCGAGATTCTAATTCTTGCCACCCTGTGGTTCGGTCATTGACACACTGTAATCTGAAATGACAGTAACATTGTAAAGATTCATGTATGTCAGTGTCTAATAGCTCACAGCTGAGTTCATAAACAAGTATATGTTCTGAATCTTGGTACTGTAGGAGTATTGCTGCTGCCGTTTCATGACGTCTCCGAAACGTTTCTCAATCTCTTCCCGCGGGTGATGAACAAGAGGTCTACGCATTTTGCAAGATGACTCCAGCCTCATTAGCTTCTCCTGCAACTGGGAAAGTCTTGGCAGCAAGAAGCTGAAGTGCACAGATGATTCTCCTTGGAGGAGGTTAAGGGCCATGGTAACAGGCTTTGTCACAGCAGTGTACTCAGCCAAAAATCCCATTTCAGCATGATAGAACTTAAAAAAGGTAGACCAATTAAAAAAAATATTTTGTAGCTATTTCTAGTACAATGTATTTACTGTGCACTGTCCATGTTACATTCAGAATTTTTCAGGGATTTGAACCTGTAATCTTTCAATTACAAATGAGCATCCCTAACCATTAAGCCACCACTGCCCACAAATAATTGCAAAGAAAGACAGAAACTATTTAATATCATCCACAATTGTCAGTCTCGCAAAGTTACTTAAAACAGGTGGATTCATCTATTAATCAAGGATTAATTTTTAAAATCTATATAAGTTCTGTCAACTTGCATCTTTATCTTTAATGTTGTGCAAACATTGCGAATTATTTTCTCTCCTTGCTCTTTCTGAATGTGCACAACCTTTTACGCAGCAAGGAACAGGGAGCTCCAACGGGGCTGATTGGGTCAGAGAGACTGCAGCTTGCATTCACCTTCCACTTTTTCATAAGCCATGGTTGACCTGCTGGTTTTATTCCACAGAGCATGACATTCTGCCTCATTGGTACGTCCTGCGGCAATGGCATCAACTGATGGTATAAGATTAGGTATATGATATGCAGACTTTTGGTACCTTTGAAGATGGTACTGTCATTCAAAACAGCATACATGTCTTGATACTCCACCTCAAACTCACCCTCTTCTGTTGCATCAAGGGAGGAGTTTCCATTCTCCTGTCCATCGGAGGCTTCTTCCTCTTTCTCCTCACCATATAATCGAAAGGCTTTCAAGAAATTTGAACCACTGTCTGTCGTCGCCCTGGTCACTTTTTCCCTGATGTGATACTCAGAATGTATTTCCTCTAATGCAAGCAGCAAGGACATCGAATGCGTGCGAGCCTTTACGAGGTCTACAAGCCAATGCAGCAGAATGCCTCTCTAAAAGTGTTGGGAAGGTTACTTTGGAAATGTAATTCATTACAATTACAAGTTACTCTATTTAAATGTAATAGTAATGTATATTTCAATTACTATATGAAAGTAATGTAACATTACATTTGATTACTGTTCTAAATTATGAATGAATATTCTCAACCATTAACCATTTTGAAATGTTGTAACCTGGCAGTGTTTAACTTACAGCAGTACTAAACACTGACTGCTGTCAAATTCCTTTCAATACATAAATTAACATGATTATAATCGATTTAATAAAGATAAACATACCATATAAGCCTAATAATGATTTTAAACACCGTGTAAGAATAGATCCTCGCTTCATATTCAGTGAAAACCCAGATTCCCTCAGTGTAACAAGTCATAACATTAATGTTACATAAAATATACCTAAAATGTCAAAAAAAAAATGTTAAAACTTCAGTTATTAAGTTCTAATGTGTGTTCATGATATAAACTTTTTGGGAATCAAAACAAGATAAACTGCGAGTGATTTGACCACTCTGACACTTCAGGATTACATTATGATACAAACATTTTATATTCTTGTGAACATAATGGTTCCATTTTAATTCTGATTTGAACAGTTCTTGCATCAGACAGGATATGAAATTTCAGCTGATTATGTAATCACTTACTCTTTATAAGTCAATTTTTCAATCACAAATCACGGAGTAGCACAAAACAGTGTCTTCCCAGCACTGTAAAATAAAATGGGTTAGAAGTGTGGTAAGGCTGCAATGTGTCATGACCTGCTCGTTTGCCCCTCCTGTGTGCCACGCCCCCTTGTTACCTAGTGTATTATTCCAATTGTACTCACCTGTTTCCTGTTAAATTTTACCAGTCTCGTGTATTTTAGTCCGCGTCTGAGGCAGTCCTGTAGATCGGTCATTGATGTTGTCAAGCAGTGTGTTCCCCTGTCATTAAACCTCGTTTACTCCCGTATTCACGGCTCGACTCTCCTGCCTGCTCGCTCGCCGACACCCGGTCATAACACATTGCCCAATAGCTTGTACTATGAAGCGCGGTTACTGGCATATCGGGGTAACTTTGCGAGTAACTTGATAATGTGTGGTGTAACTTCACGATTAACCCGTACTACGAAACGTGGGTAGGTTTTACTCGATGCATGCTGCTATGGCAATTTACGCTGCGTCAAACCTCCTCCGAGCAGTTTTTGTTCTTAGTTAAGTCGAGGTTTCTGCGTAAGCCAGCCGTATATGAGCACCGCCCCTCCCACTGCAATTTTTCTGAAGACAATGCCAGCGTACCTGGATGGTCCATATGTCAGTGGCGCACGAATCATGAGGGTCTCTCTCTGTCAATATGCATGAAATGGAGCAATGGCATATTAGTTAATACATTGTATGCATATTATAACTGTTAGAGTAAAAGTTATTCTGAAAACTCAAGGCATGTGCATGGTTCTTGGTAGTCCTCTGATCAAAGCACACTACACTAGATGTGCCTTTCTTGCCTAGTTTTAAAGTTATTAACCCATTCATGTATTGTCCCATTGCACATTATACGGATACATTTGAACATTCAGAAATTAATTAAAATTCGTACCTAAAGCTATCTGGGAAACAAAGGGGTGTGTAACAGTCGCCATGAGCCCAAAATGCTAAACCACCATATCATTACAGCTGAAAGGATCTATTATATTACCTATTAACACGATTTTGCACAAATCACGAAATGGTTTGAAGCGCAAAAATAATCGGTGTGATGTCTGTGAACCTTGAATTTAACTACCATTCAATGGTTGTAAAACCTCTAATATTCCAATCCTATTCTGGTTATTAGAGAAAATAAGATCAGGAAGGGCTTCCCACCTGGTAGGAGTAAACAGAGTAAAAAAACAATCCTGTACTAATTCCTCCATCTCAAATTCATTTACAGAAGAGCCAGAGACTGTGTCCCACTGTATCCCAGGTAAATTAAAATCACCCATAACCACCACATCATTTTTATTACTCATAATCCTGATATCGTCATATAACATTCTGCTTTCCTCTGCAGCTACATTAGGTGCTCTATAACAAACCCCGACAATTAGGCCATTTGAGTCTTTAGCATCTAGTTTTATCCATACAGCTTCTGTACTTTTACTATTATCAGTAAGCTCCCTTCCCTGCAAGTTTTCTCTTACGTATACTGCAACACCACCTCCCTTCTTGCTTATCCGGTCTCTGTGGAACAGCATATAACCATCCATATTATATTCTTCACCATCATGGTCACTCATCCATGTTTCAGTTACTCCTATAATGTCATAAGTGTCTGATGAAATTAAAGCCTAATACTCCTAGATACTGTATTTAAATACAGACCACAAAGGGTAGGCCTTTTATAGTGCCCACTTTTGATATCTATTAGGGCTTTCCGTCTCTCCCCAAATAAGTTTGTAACTAACCTCCCTGCCCTCCAAGTCCCTAGTTTAAACATTCCACAACTGCTCTACACATACGCCTGTCACGGCTCAGAGGTGCACAGAGCGCAGACAAAGGAACAGGAAGCCAGGACTAGGGAACACGGGTTTAATGAAGGAGCTTACAACACACTGTGACAATACACACCTTGCCACTGCACAATGACTGGACTGGGGAAACATACTGAAACGCAGACTTAAATACACAAAACTAACCAGGACAACTCAAAACAGCTGATGAACACGCGGATTCCATACAGGTCTGATGAGGGGGTGTGGCACACCAGAGGAGCGGATGATCGGGGCATGACAGAACCTCCACCCAAAGACGTGCACTCCGGGCACGCCAAGGGGGAGCGACGTCACAATGACCAGGGGCACAGGACCTGGAAAACAAAGTAAAAACATCAACCGGGCACAGAAAACAGAACAGACATGCAAAACAGGCACAGGGAGACCAAATCAAACAAGAGAAGACAAATCACAAGAAACGCAGATAGACACAGGGGCACCAAAAATGGGAACACAGAATCCAAGGAGGGAGACGACGGGACAACACCAGGAGGAACACCCACAGAAGGCACGAAGGGACTGGGTGGAAACAAAGGCACAGAGGGGCAGGGAGGAAACACAGGAGGCACAAAGGGACCGAGAGGCACAGAGGAACCGGGGGTAAACACAGGGGGCACAAAGACAGGGGGCATGGAGGCAAAAGGCGGGGGGAAACAGGGAGCCAGAGGGAACCTTAGCAGGCAAGAAGCGGAAGCCGCAGGGGCAGCAGGTGACCACGAGGCCGTAGCCAGAGGAACCCCTGGTGAGCGCGAGGAGGGAGCAGGAGGGAACGAGAACTGGGCCGAGGAGGAAGGCGGAGGGACCGATGGAGGGGACGAGTAAGAAGATGAAGGGAAGGAGGGAGCAGAAGATGCGGCAGCCGAAGGCACAGCCACCGGCGGCCTAGGCGGAGGCTACCGACAAGTTGGAGCTGGGGGACCTACAGTCGACCAACAAGGCATCAGAGGCGGGACCAGAGGCAGCCGACAAGGCGCTGGAGGCGGCTGATGAGCCGAAGCCAGGGGGACCATAGGCAACTGCCGAGCAGGAGCCAGAAGACCTGCAGGTGACCGCCGAGCCGCAGCCAGGCGAACCGCAGGCGAGCCAGGGGGGAAGGTGGGCGGGACCCGGCTCACCTGCGGTTCCCCTGGCTGTGTGACCTGGCTGGAGTCTGTCCCACTGGGGTGACGGTGGAGGAGTCACGAGGGAAGTCACAGGGGAAGTCATTGGGAAAGGTTTGGAGGCAGTCAGAAAGATCCCTGATGGGTCCCACTCCAGCTCCTCCTCCGACTCCACTACGGAGGGAGGAGCGTTGGTCCGACAGTCCGGGATCTCCTTGGGGACAGGGACCTCGGGCGGAGCAGGGACCACGGGGAGCGAAGCTGCAGGCACTGGGACCATGGGGGGCGAAGCTGCAGGCAATGGGACCACGGGGATCGGAGCTGCAAGCACAGGAACCGCCGACACAGGAACCACGGGAGGCGGTGCAGGAGCCGCTGGCACAGAAACCACAGGGAGGGCTGTCCGCCTCCGGAACTTAGGGACCCCAGGCACATCCCTGAAAAGGAGCGTGCTGCCGATCCGGGCAGTGAAGCGGCAGGCAGACTGTCCGGGCATCCGATCACAGGCACAAACACACACGCAGCAGGGCAAACAGCGGAGAGTGAGACTGCCCCCACAGGGAGACCTCCTGTGGGTCCTCCTGTCACCGGCTCTTCTGCTTCTTTTGCCTCTTCCCGGTGGTGGGCGGCGGCGTGTGGGGTGCTTCCAGTGGTTCCAACAGCAGACCGAAAGGTAAGGCGCAGTCGAGGGCTACCTTCTGCATGTTGGCTTCGGCCGCCCTGCTTCTTAGCCGCCATAAGTTATCTCTTGATGTCTTCAGGCAGGGCAGAGACATCTCTTCTAAGTTTCCACCGCTTGCCCTGCTGTGTTTCGGGAGGAGCCCTTCCAGATTCTCAATCCAGTGGTGTTAGTGCGTGATGCCACCGCCACTTCACTAGAGCAGACACCTGAAGACCGTTAACTGCTGCTTTGCTGCCCCTATTGGCAGCACACCCCTTCTCCGGGATGTGCCTAGCCCTTAAAGGGTCCGTTTGGGACTCCATCCTGCGGGTCCCTAAGTTCCCAAAATGGGCAGCGCTCCCTGTGGCTCCCATGCCTGCAGCTTTGCTCCCTGTGGCTCCCGTGCCTGCAGCTTTGCTCCCTGTGGCTCCCGTGCCTGCAGCTTTGCTCCCTGTGGCTCCCGTGCCTGCAGCTTTGCTCCCTTTGGCTCCCGTGCCTGCAGCTTTGCTCCCTTTGGCTCCCATGTCGGCTGTTCCCGCAGCGCCCCCAGCTAAGGTGCAGATCCTGGCTGCAACCCGATGGTCCCTGTGCCTGAAACACCTCGCTTCATCGCCTGAGGTACCTGATACGGCTTCTGCTGCACCACCCGAGGCTCCGCCCGCACTCGACGTCTCGGCGCCATCTTCTGCACCTATGGCTCTGCCCGCACCCGACGCTTGGGCCCATGCCTCGCTGCCTGCAGTCACTGCGGTACCTGGCTTCATCACCAGGTCCCCCATGGTTCTTGTCCAGTCTTTCGTGGCTCCAGACGCTGCCAGACCACCTCTCCTCCCTCCATACTGGAGTTGGATGGGGAACTCAAGTGGGGCCCCTCTGGTGTTTTTCTGATTTCTCAGTGACTCTCCCATTGTCTCCCCCACTGTCACCCCAGTGTGGCAGACCCCAAGCAGGGGTCTCAGTCTCCCGGAAAGGGAGGGGACACCTGTGCCAGAGCTGGGTCCCGCCCGTCCTGCCTCCTGGCTCGCCTGCAGACACCCCTGGCCGTGGCTTGGTAGTCGCCTGCATGTCCTCCAGCTCCTGCTGGGCGGTCATCTATGGTCCCCCTGGCTTCAGCTCGGCCATCGCCTCCGGTTCCATGTTCGGCACCTCGTTAGTCGACTCTCCTTTGTTCCCATCTGGTCCCTTTGTGCCTTTTGTGGGTGTGCTCCCTGGTGTTGTCCCATCCTTGTCTCCTTCCTTTGGTTCTGTGTTTCTGTTTTTGGTGCCCCTGTGTCTGTCTGCATTCCCTGTGGTTTGTCATCTGTTGTCTGAGTTGTTCTCCTTTTGCCTGTTCTGCATGTCTGTGCTGTTTCTGGTGCCCCATTGATGTTGTGCTTTGTCTTCCAGGTCCCGTGTCCCTGGTCCTGTTCCTCGCTCCCCTTAGGCATACCCAGAGTTTGCACCTTTGTTCAAGGGGTTTGTCTAGGGGCTGTCTCTCTCTCCACTGCTTCCTCGACCAGGTGTCAGGAGGACCCCCTCCCGATTCTGAACCTGGCGGTGATCGCTCCTGCTACCGCCTGCCCTGACCGTCTGCCCGCCACTTCGCTGCCCACGTCAGCTGCTTGCCCCTTTTCCAGGTCACACCTGGCCCCCCATGGATCTCATGCCTGCAGATTCGCCCCCTGTGGCTCCTGTGCCTGCAGCTTCGCCCCCAGTGCTTCCTGTGCCAGCTGTTCCCACAGCTCCCCCAGCTAAGGTGCAGATCCTGGCCACAACCCCCATGGTTCTTGTGCCTGCGGCGCCCCCTGCTGGTCCTCAGTCAGCGGTTCCTGCTGCACCACCCTAAGTTCCTGCTGTGTCTGCTGTACCGCCAAAGGCTCCTGCTGTGGCTGTGTTGCCGCCCTCCATGCCTCCTGCTTCATCACCCTCAGAGGTCCTCACGCCTCCTGCTTTATTCCTGGCAGTTCCTGCTCTGCCCCCAGATCCCTTCTGCCAGAACATCCCTGATCCCCTGGACATTATTCCCATGCCTCTGGTCCCAGTCCCTGAGGGGGTCCCCATCTGTCAAACCATCGCTCCTCCACCCTTAGTGGAGATGAAGGAGGAGCTTGAATGGGACCCCTTAGTGATTACACTAACCTCCCCAATGACTTCTCCCCCCTCACCCGAGCATGACAAGTCTCGGCCAGGTCCCCGCCTTTCAGTCTCCCGGAAAGGGAGGGGACACCTGTGCCGGGGTCGGGTCACGCTCCCCCTGCCCCCTGGCTTACCATCAGTTCCCCTGGCTGCGGCTCGGCAGTCGCCTGCAGGACCCCTGGTTGTGGCTCGGCAGTCGACTGTGGGGCCGCTGGCTGCGGCTCGGCGGTCACCTTCAGTCTCCCTGGCTTCGGTTCAGCAGTCGCCTCTGGTCCTGCCTGAGGCGCCTCATCGGCTGGCTGCAGTCCCACCTCCAGCGCCTCGTTAGTCACCTGCAGGTCCCCCATCTTGGTAGTCGCCTACACCTTAGCTAATGGTGGCTACACTTTTGACTGCCATGGCTGCTGCACCCTCCTCCCCTTTGCCTGTGTCCCCTTTGCCTTCTTCCTCGCTACCTTTGTTAGTCCCTCCGCCTTCCTCCGGGCCACCTTTGGCGTTCCCTCCGGCTCCCTCCTCGCACTCGCCAAGGGTCCCTCCAGCTCCGGCCCCGCGGTCACCTACTGCCCCTGCAGCTTCCGTCTCTCGTCTGCCGGGGTCATCTCTGGCTCTTTGTTTCCCCCTGCCCTTTGCCTCCTTGCCCCATGTGTTTGCCCCCTGTCCCTCTGTGCCTTCTGGTCCCTTTGTGCCCCCTGTGTCTGCTCCTCGTCCTCCTGTTTCTCTTTCGTTCACTCCTGGTCCCTTCGTTTCTCCCGTTGGTGTTCCCCCTATGTCTCCAGTGTTGCCCTTGTGCCTGTTTGCTTTCCCGTGGTTTGTCGGTGGTTGTCTGAGTTGCTGTCTTTGTGTCTGTTCCGCATGTCTGTCTTGTTCCCTGTCCTTCGTTGATGTTTTATTTTTTGTTTCCAGGCCCCGTGTCCCCGGTCCCATTCCTCACTCCCCTTAGGCGCGCCCGGAGTTTGTTCTATCATGCCCCACTCCATTTGTTCAGTGTATTTAGTCTGCATTTCAGTTTGTTTCCTCAGTCAGTTCATTGTAGTGTTATGACATTTCTGTCCTGTCTGCCTTACCATATGTCAATTAAAACCCGTGTTCCTGATTTCTCGTCATCCTCGCCTGCTTCCCCGGACTGTGCTCTGCACGGTCATGACAACTATTGCAAAATAGTAAATTATTTTTTAATATTTATGTCACCATTAACGTTCCAAAGGGAATAAACTTTGCACCTTGTAAAGGTCCAGTACAGTATGTTCATAAAAAAGAACGTTTCCACAAGAAAGCCAAGTTTTTTAAGGGATTTTTACCTGATTTATATTGTATGTCTTGAACTTTCCCCAGAAACACAGTAGAATCTTGCCAATTTTACACTTAAAAGCATGAAAACATAAATTACTACGAAAATTAAACATAAACACTTCTGTAGGGTTTTTGAGGATTTCGCAGATGTGCAAAAAAATCACGGATGCAGATAACTTCGGTTCCAATGAAATTTTCGCAAATATGTGAGTTCGTGAATCACAACGCGCAAATGCACGAGGGCTGACTGTGCTATAGACATTTACATTTTTCTTTTTTTGACCAATCAGCAAATGTCCCTGTGACACGCCTTGAGTAACACAAATGACAACCCAGTTAGGATTCTAGAACGTATGTCATACAATCTTTTTTTCAAAATTTTGTGTGAACTGTTATCACTAGTGGTTTTTACTCGTGGTTACATAGCTCATGTACTCTTAGCATAATGGGTTTGTCAGCATCCTCTTGTTTTCTGACTAAGTCCAGCTTCATCAGGAAAATTCTGTAGAAGCATCCGCATAAAAAAGTCCAGATGACAGGACAAAGATACACCGGCTTTATTGTGATCTGCAGGGCAACGATACCTAGCAGGCATGTGTGCGTATGAGTCAAGTTTTTCACACATGTGATTGCAATCACTTCTTCCTGTATTGCAGCCCATGAAGAAGAACAACAGGCAGGAGAAGATCTTTGGCGTGGGTCTGTGCTCCCTGAGCAATGAGGACCAAACGGTGCCCATCTTCATAGACTGGTTACAGGAGCACATACAGCAGCATGGCCTCTACGAAGAGGGGATCTACCGCAAGTCTGGCCATCAGAATGAGGGAGCTGCGGCAACAGCTGGAGAAGTGTGAGCCAGGCATCACCGCTTCCCCTTCTGGGAAGGCCCTTTCAGAGCTTGCCTGCTCATTTCTGTATCCATAACAATGCTGGTTCTGTGCACCATCCAGACCCCCAGGGAATATGTCTGGAAGAGTTCCCAATACACTGCATCACCGGTCTGGTGAAAGACTGGCTCTGGGAACTGCCTGGACCCCTAACAACGTTCAGACACTACAGCCGCTTCCTGGCCTCCATGAGAAAAGCCTGATCACCTCTGCATGGGACAGGGAGGTCAGTTCTCCTGTCCAGTACCAAATGATGAAATGAAACCAGCTCCACCCCAGAGCTGTCAGAAAAGTCCAAACTGAGACAAATTTACCAGGTGCTGGACATGCTTCCATCGGTCAACATCAGCATGCTGGAGAGACTTATCTTCCATATGGTCGTGTGAGATGGACCCCATCGCACAGAACTGTAAAGCTAGGCTCAGACAGTCTTCTCCTTCCCAGGGTGGCCAGTGAGGAAGCTGCTAACAGGGTGCCCACGTACTCGCTGGCCATCATCTTCACCCCATCCTTCCTGCGCTGTCCTGACACCTCAAATACTTGTGGATTCATGAAGGACATTAGCAAGATCACCATGTGAGCACCTCGCTTGACCTTCAGGCACAGACCACCAAGGCTTGTGGGATTGTTCCCCCAAAAGGCTGTAGGCTGCATCGAACCCCTCCTGAGACCCTTGTGGAAGATGGAATGTATAATATAATAATATACTGAGTGTGTATATAATATGTAATAAACATTACTTACAAACTTCCCTTTTGTTACTTTTTTCGCCTGATCTAATTTTACTGGGAGAAACACGTTTGAATGAACAGGGGCAGCAGACAGTCGTAATCTCTCTATGCTGTTGCTGTAGTTTATTGGGAAGCCAAAATGTTCCAAAATTACTGATTTAAATGATGCGGGGGGGGGGGGGGGGGGTTTTCAGCCTTAGCTGTTACCAACTTTAAACCCCAAATAACACAAAGTTTTTCTTTTTTGCCCTGGGCAAGAAAATGGTTAAATGGGTATTTTT
>JAODKE010000138.1:25465109-25495133 GCA_026779605.1 Mormyrus hasselquistii
AGACCCAGGACACGCTGGAGGGACTATGTCTCTCGGCTGGCCTGGGAATGCCTCAGGATTCCCCCAGAGGAGCTGGATGAAGTGGCCAGGGAGAGGGAAGTCTGGGTTTCCCTGCTTAGACTGCTGCCCCCACGACCCGACCCGGAAAAGCGGTAGATGATGGATGGATGGAGATAAAACATATATATAACAGTGTTAGAGGTTGCACTGACTTTCCTGGTAACTTTTACCTCAATATTAATTTTGATTTGTGTGTGCTGTCAAGACTGAAAGGGTAGCCTGTTGATAGAGTTGGTACAGTTCAGACACCAAGTGTCTGAGTCATAGCTGTCAATCGTGCCATTTATTGCACTGGCTCCGTGTTGTTATAAGCAATAGTAACCAGCAGGGAGCGCACCAGGGCAGGGCAATCAAGCAGAGAGGCATGCCTGCTCACCTCAGATGGGATGCCAGTGTGTTTGTTCTCAGACCGTAACAGCTGCAGATAAATCCATCTCTTTACAATGGCAAACATTCTTTCAAGTGTTTTTTAAACAGCGCTCCAACATTGGAATACACAGTATTCATTTTAGGAACACAATATTAGCAAGATAATTCTACATCCTTGGAATACAATCTGTATGAACAGTAAAGAATGTCATTTTCAAATGCTATTCTCAAAGATACCCCTGGCCTGCCTTTCAAAATGAAGAGCTACCAGTATTATGAAGTGCATTAGGAATATGTTTATCAGGTGTAGACGTGTTTGGAAGAAATATCCCCTTCCCATTAAAGCTAAGCCACCTAAGATAATCCTCCTGCATGAGGATGTCAGCTACTGTTATTATTGGAAAGAGAAGAATATCGATTCCCTGCTTTAGAAACATGAAATCCTTTCTTTTAAAAAAGCACAGCAGTGCTGAGAAAACGAAATACTGAGCAGATCTCCGTGACTTACGGTGATATAGGAGGGCCTGAATAATTACTTGATTTTTAGAAAAATGTCATGGGAGAATTCACCCTCGCCGACTTATGTGAATACAAATCAGCCTGACTCCTGTAGCATGGAGCGGCTCTGGAGACCCATCCTGCAGAAGCAGAGCGACTGTACTGCACTCCCATCGGGGCAGGGCTCCGGGCCGTAGCTCCTCCCACGCTCCTTGTGTCAGCATTTCAAGAGCTGCATCGAGAGCCCTGCTCCATCTTCGGCAAATTCTTTCCAGAAGCGATAGCTGGAGACCTGCCGTATAAACAGAACTCGACCAAAACTGGTCTGGCCTGGTGTGGCCTGCTCACTTCCTCCACCACCAGATTAACAGAAACACTTGCCGGTCAATCAAGGGACACCTTAAGCACAGGGCAGCCCCCCCACCCCCCTTTCACTCAGTGGGGGTCCAAAAGCACAATCGACTGTTTATTCTAAGCTGATCGCTGCATCCTGTTCTGCCATTTGATAATTCGGTAAGAGCTATGCAATTCAAACTATGCTTCTTGGAAATGAAGAAAGCAGATCTGAATTCAATGAGCTACATGCAATGAAAGCTTGGTATAGGGATACGAGTGAGTGATACAACCATAGTGTGTGTCTTTGTGACTACCTGGAAGAATGTGTGTACAGGAGTTTCTCAGTTTGCTCGTGTGGTGAAAACAAGTGTATGAATTCTGCATTGTCGAGGTATGATAGGACCTGAATGGCATCACTGGATTCCAAAAACAGAGGATTATAAACAAGATTTTACATATTATGAAAGTCTTTAGCAAAAAAGGTGAAAAATAAATCATGTCATCTTACTTTTGAATAAATAGCCAAATTATGTCAAGTGTTCTTATATGACATAATAATTTTAATTTAGAAAGGCCTGGCTGTCCTCCATTCATGAGGGCATATGAGCAGTTTGCATATTGCTTAGGACTTAAAACGAATATCACGTTAAGCTCCTTATTCAAATGAACGCAGTTCAATCGGGGAAAAAACATGCAGATGTAGCACGACTTAGCGGGGTAACATGACGTGAAGAGGAAATAAACGTCCTTCGAAACACACGTCATCAAAATAATTCAAGGTTTTTCTTCTCTTCGGAGTGATGCAAAGGAATTGGATTATGAACGAGTTGAAATTTGTCAATGGGAAAGCGAGGATGTCTACGCCAAAATGACGTTTTGGAGACACTGCAAACAGCAGAACTCACAGTTTTCGCGTTAATTTCAAACAGTAAAAATATAATAATTAAACCTCAAGTTTCAGTCTCTTATATTCACAGCGTAAAAAATGCTTTTTATCAAAGGCAACGCGGGTTCCCAGAGTAAAACAGCGCTGAGGTCTACGATGGGCAGCGCCTGTGCGCAGGAATTGGGAAACCAAAACCACACCGAACCTGTTGATTAGCCTTTTTTAAAAATAAAATAAGTCGCAGAAATGTATGGCCAAGTGACCGTTGCAAAGGTTATCGCATTTGAGAAGAAGAAGTTGCAAAACAACAAAGCGGGTTACGGTTTTCGCGGCTGGTGAGTAGATTTTAGATACAGTGGCAGCTCTCGGCGCGCAGAGAGCAGCGTGCGGCTTATGTGCGCTTCCAGGAAAGGGTTAAGCGCATTTCCCATCTTTCGGAGTGGTTTACTGGGGTTAGTTATTGTGGTGCAGAGGCTGTGGACGGCGCGCTGCTGCGGACAATCGTGTGATCAACTTCTTCCAACCCATCTGGATCGCCGCCGAAAGCCGAGCAAATGACGGGGACGAGATACGCGGAGTTGGACCTCGACGGCGCCTGGGTCGGAGAGTAAAAGTCGCCGGGCTCTTTGAATTGCGGATGGACGGGCGCTAGAGGCACGGCCGAAATGGAAAATGCTACGGAAAACCCGAGCAAGGCGGCGGAGTATCTGAAGGAGCTAAATAAGATCATAGAGACGCAGCAGGAGTTGCTGGAGAAGCAGAGGAGCCGCATCGACGAGCTGGAGCAGCAAGTGGCCGATCTGTGCACGGAGAATGTCTGCTTGAAGGAGCAGCACCAGCGGCACCTGGCCGCCTGCAGGCTGCAGCCGGGCACCGGTCACCCTACGTTAGTTGCCATTAAGGAAAATGTGATTCAAGAAAAGTAAGTCACTTCTGATTAGTACGGCTCCGTTATTATTTAAAATGTTGTGAAAGTTCACCTGCGAGGAGGTAAGTGTCGATGATTATAATTGACAAGATCGTTGTGGATCTTGTCAATACATAAAAGCGGATGACATGATTGGGGTTCAGGCAAGGAATCTTTAATAGCGCCAACAAAGCGTGCCGTACGGCGAACGGGGGAAGTGAGTGAGCAGCCCAGACCCCCGTAAGATGCTGACCGACACTTCACCAGCCTGGCAGTACCCAAAGGTCCGGCTCTTATCCATTAGTTTCTTGAGCATTATTTGATATTTAAAATCCAGAAGCTGCGCTTTAAGGACACATTAGTGCCAAGTTTGGAAACAGAAAACATCTAGGCGGACTCAGATGGGATTTACTGTTGCCATTTGCCTTGTATAGGTCCTGAACTGATTTGGAGTAAATTGCATCACATGGCATTTGAATGAATTGCTTTGCATGCATTAGTGATTGAAAGGTGGTATGGCAAATAACACGTCTCCAATGATTTCTAGATCCTCAGCATAAAACACTGAGCTGTAAGAAATAACATAGCGTTCGTATTTTGACAGTTATTGTCATCCTTAAAAGTAACTACAAACCATACCGATGTTGTTCCGCCCCTTACTGTATTTTAACGTATTTGGCCACAGTGTGTGATGTGTGGCTCAATGTCGAGGACAGTAAGGCGCCCACTTAATGTGATTCCTTAATCTCGGTAGTGTTTACTATATTTACATTTCCTGCTCTAGTAATATCGCTTTGTAAACAACACAGTATTATATCTTGATTATTCTTGAAGAAATTTCAACAAAATACTATAAACACGGACCTTTTTATGCTCAGCCAAAAGAACAAGAAATTTTTATGTTACCCTGGCACTTTTAATTTAATCTTTATATTTATGATTATATCTAAGATGTATTGTTTGTGAAGGTATTGACGTTTATATAATTTATGCCGCGCCATAAGGTGAAGTTGAGGGGTTTTGTTGATTACTAACATATAAAAGGCTTTCTTGGCGAATGCTGGCAAATGCTGTGAAATAAACCTCTTAAATCTGTTACTGAAAATGCCAATATTTTTTGAGCGCAAACGATCATCCCCCCCAAGTGTCAGCATATATCTTCAATATTAATGGCAAGTTCCCGTTACAGAAACATCGTCAACTGGAAACACTGGCATTGAAGCAGTGTGAGCGGCAGCCCGGGGCACGCTGACGTCTTAGAAATATATTTTTGATTGTGATCATTTCAAATTCTTACGCAACACATTAATAATAATATGGGAAAATTGTCATCTTACTGTAAGGCAGTAGTATGTGTTCGGTCTTGCATATATCATCTTTGGTTTATCTAGAACATGAAAATTTACAAACTGCCTTTTGGATGGCACTTTCAGGTAATTATGGGAACAGGAAGAACAAGCGACTGCGAGCGCCCTACTGTAAATATGTATTTAATTTATCATAATTTATCCTTAATGCTGAGAATCAGATACAGGTTTTTTTTATTTATTTTTTTTATCCCGAGCTCGATGAATTCCGTTGCTTCCAATGCACAGCGTGTTAGTCTTTTAAGTGGATTAATCGCACAGATACGTATTAATCCGGGATATTTATGGAATGCAATATAGGCTTTGGGAGAAGCTGCCCCTCTTAAGCCGCGGGGCATTGTGGTTACTTTAAACGAGGCTCTTACTGAGTTTGCCTCCAAATTACAGAACTTTGGGAAAGTGTCCCCTTACAGTCATCTGTGGCGTTTATGTTTGTGCATAAAGCATTATTTTTTTTAACAAAATCTTTTGGACAAATCATTTTAATACTGTTTGTAATTTTGTCACTTGTTTATTTTATGCTTTTTATTGCAATATAGATACTGGGTTATTATTTTATCCTAATCCATCCCTGGATCCCTAACCCATATGTAGGTAACTTGCTTGAGTCTAGCTGTTTTACTGAAGTCCATTTCTCTGAGGTTCTGGCTGTGGAATTACTTGGTTTTTCCTTTTACTACACCTTCCTCATCCAGTATCAGATGGAGAATGGCTGCTGCTCTGAGGCTGACCTTAATATGAACGCAGTTTGTAATGTGCACCATCGCACATTAAGGTGCTGGCCAGCTTCAGCGCGGAGCGGGTGAGCAGCAACCACATCAGCTCCTTCGCTTGAGCACTTTTCCTTTCCTTGTGATTCTAAAAATTTGTGACAGCCCTCTTGCTGTAAGATGCTCGTAGCCATTTTTGGAATTTTACTGTCAGGGCTGTTTTTTTATGCAAAGCAGGATTAGACGCAGCGCTGCACAGTTTGATTTTATTACAGCATTTCGCAGACATCCTGCATACCCTTCAAAGTAAAACGGTGGAAGAATATTGCTGTAATTATTTACATGTAAACACTAGATATACCTTTATAGATCCCTGGGGGGGGGGTCTTAAAAAGGTATTTGTCATTCAGTGTGTGAACAGGGAGTTCAAGCTCACAGACATACTAGCTTGGTTACTTTTGTCCTGGTTCATATTATGAAATTCTGAAAGATGAGTGAAGTATTGTTAATTCTGTTGCATATATAAGGCAATACTGTGGCTCGCTGTGTACAGGTAGTGTCGCCCAACTAGGTTAGGGGTTCGAATCCCCCCTGCTCAGTGTGTGGAGTTTGCATGCTCCCTCTGTGTTGGGTGGGTGTTTTTCAGCTATTCCAGTTTCCTTCCGCAGTACAAACAAGTGCAGTTAGGTGAACCAGTAATTCTGATTTGTTTAGAGTTTTTAAGTCTGTGCATGTGTGTGTCCTGCAGTGTACTGACATCCTGTCCAGGGTCTGCTCCATTGCTGTCTGGGGTGAGCTCTAGGTGCCCACAACGCTCTGTTGGAAGGGTGTGTCTAGATATACGTACAGTACTGTGCAAAGGTCTTTGGCAGTCAAAAAGTACCCTTAAATAAGCCTAATGTTGGTGTAAAACTATGTCATTATATCTTTCAATGTGCCTTAGCTTAGCCATTTCAAAACCTCTTCTAAAGTCACCAAATTTTTTACAGTAACTATCTATTATACCGATGTATTTGTTGACGCGACCATTAGCGGATCATGTTTGGCTAATCAATCCCTCATCAAATTATTTAACTAATTAAGTTAATTAATTAAATGAGCTGGTGGTGAAATTTGACAAATACACGTAATGACCTCAGTACCCTTGAGGAGAGGATCGGGACTGGAAGCGTCTTCATCTAGCCGTCCAACTCACTATCAGTAGCTGTCTAGAGTACAAAGAAAAACATCTTATGTTTTATTGTGTTATCCACAGTATGTTCATTTGCATGTATTCTAACGTTAAATCGTGTCTGAGTGTGTTTTTTGAGCAAATGTATTATTATTATCCGGATAGTTAATAGTTTTAAACATTTTCTTTACCTGCATAAGACTTTTGCACAATACTGTATGTTTAAAAAATAAGCAGAGCATTGGACATGTAATTAGTTTTGCCTTTATTATCACTAGAACTTTATAATTTATAAATTTATAATTAGACAGTGCAGGACTGTTGGGTCTCTATGATTCGCCCCTTATTAATTGATTGTGACCAGGATCCTGGGTTGTTGATTGTGGCTGGTGAAAAAAGGGGCTTCAGCTACAATAAAATATCTCTTAAAATCATGTGTGAGGCACATTTTCTGAGCTTAGTTGGGTTAATTAGTCAGCTTTGTATGCAGAAGACTAGTTGGTACATGTGACTAGTTCTTAGTCTTCTCAGGGCCGGCTGATGATGCAGGCTCTGGTATCAGCAGGCTTGGTTTCTGCCCGCCAGCCTTTTCTCCAGCGTTTCCAGTGACATTTTAGGTATTATTGAAATTTAGTGTGAGAGAAGCATTTAATCGTGCACGCCAGTGAAATTCAGCTTTGAGTTTCTGTACTGGGAAAGTCTTAAAAGTCTTTTGTCTTTTCGTTCGCAGCATGGAACATGGTGGTTTTATACACTTGTGGGGAAACCCTTTTCCATTACCGAGACTGCATTTACCTTTTTAAAGGACCATGTGCTTGTAGTAAATGGAAATACAGGGACATTGACTGGCACGGCAATCAGGAATTCATAGACAGTGTATTATGATCCAGGTCAGATCACACACACTTTCTGGTGACTGTTGGCAGGTGTGGACTTTGTAAAATGTTTTTCCCTCAGGCTTTGCAGGGCATCTTATGCTGGTAAATAACTTGAACTTCAAGACCTTTTTGGTTTAAATTCCATATATACACTGTAAAATACCAACCAGTATTTGGAAAGCATTAAGAGAAATACTATGGGAATGTTCTTGGTCAAATTCAGTCTGCCGATCAACTTTATTCTTAAAAAAGCCAGGTGGACATTATCTGAGCACTTCTTAAAATGTGATCTGTTAGAGTATACAGCTCTCTTCTGTCGCAGATTTAATGCGTTTTAGGGATGCATGTGATGCAGGTATTTTTACTGCATCCTCTCCTGGCAGCATAACTGCCTTCACTTGGGAGAAGCTGACTTCGCTTGAATAGTACAGATAATAAACATCTGTTAAGTAAAGACTTTGGCCAGTTAAATGAGATGAATTCACAGCATTTCAGGCACAAACCAGGAACTGAAATTTACAGTCCTGCCTCAAATCATTTCACTTTTTCTCAGTTTTTCTTTGCTGTAACGTCAAGATCCTGTTACTTATTTGGTCTGTTAATACCTAAAACAACCTCATAATGTCGTCTTTGTGGAAACCCGCTTGCCGTCAGGCTGTCTGAATCGTACTGTGGGTAATATTCAAACGATTAAAGGCAAGCAGAAGGGTTTGTGGTGGTGAGTTAATGTATGTAATCAAGCATTTGTTGAGTGGCTGCTTTGCAGTGAAGGGCACTGCTTTGCAGTGAAGGGCACTGGAGACTGTGAAGTTATTACTTCACAGGATGTTGTGATACTTTTGTTTTTTTGGAATTATTTAGCATCTGTGAATCGGCTATTTTTACTTTCAGAAGGTACCGTTATGTTTCTGCGGCTCCTGTTAGGAACCTCTTTCAAAAGTGTAATGTGCCGCAAGTGCAAGAGAGGATGAAACGAAGTGTCTATCTGTTCACTGCTGCCTTTTAATGTTATGCTGCAGAAATCCGCCAAGTCATAGCTGAGTTTCGACGTCAGATTCAGCCCCAGAGCTGCCTCCTGCGATGTTTCTTGCACTGCGGCAAGGTTGCCACACGGTTTTGTCACTAGTACCCAGACGACGGGGCTTGAAAACACGGCCCCGCTAGCCTGAACAACTCCAGCACAAATACTGTACATAAGAGGGGCTGGTTGTTTTTTACGTGGATCCAGGGACGAGACCGGCCCCGGCTCAGAGGTCACCCCTGGCTTCCTGCGCCTCACCGACGGCCCGCCACGTCAGCTTTTTATTTGTGCTGACCACAGGCAGCTGGAAGGCCAGGCCAGCGCTCTTTAAGTGGGCTTTCCTCACAAACATCACTAACACTCATCTGTTTTTCCCCACTGCATCTGTATGCTTTGTATAACAAATCCTTAGATTTTTGTTTTAAGTTTGTAGTACGAGTTAAACTAGATGAATTGGTGGCTTTGTGAAGTTCAGCTGCCTGTGAAATCTTGTGGGAGGTGTCTTCACAGATGGGTACCTCTTAGGCATTTGGTTGTCGTAACAGTGCTATAAAATTTTGATGGAATAACTGTCCGTCTGTGATGGGCTGGCATCCCATCCAGGGTGTCTCCCGCCTTGAGTCCTGTGGTTTCTGGGATAAGCTCCAGGCTAACTGTGGCCTGTACTGGATAAGCAGCTGTGCAAAGATAGATGGATGGACGGAATAACCTTTTGTACATATTGTATTATAGAAGTTATTTGTGTAAACTATTTCACTGATTAAGATTAAAAAAGAAATGTATTGACCCCAGGAGGAGTTTGCATACAGAACCATGAACATAGTTCACAGATGAACATACATACTGTACAGTACAGAGTACAAAGTACACATAGTGCAAACGGATTTAAAAAGTACCCAGTACACAAATAAAGGAAATATTTTGAAAAAACAGAATGTAATAATAAAGATAAATATTTAAGATAATAATAATTATTTGCAAATAAATCATGTGCAGTTAGAACAGAACATGACAGATTATAGGCCTAACAGTATAGGAAGACAGGATGCTTTGTGGGAGTTTTGCTTACACAAAAATGTTCTGAGGGCAGAACAAAAATTGATTGGTTCATAGAGATAACCAGTCAGATTGTAGAGGAGGCAGGCCCAACTAATCAGAACATTTTGGTGTAAGTACTGTATAGCACTCATCAGCTGGGGGGTGGCATTGTGGTGTTTGATGGCAGCAGACAGGAATGATCCCTAGTAGCGTTTTTAGCACAAGAATTAGCTGGTAGCTACATGTACTCCATTACAGCGCCCCCTGCAGCAGATGGGCAGAATTGATCATACTGTAATATCTTCCAGTTTTGCTACCATCCTCTTTTCTGCCGCTGCCTCCAGCAGGTCCAGGGTCAGTCCTGTAACTAGCACGTCTATGTTTCTGTTGCTTTTTAACCCAACACTGATTTTCCTTTGTGGAGATAAAAAAAAGCTCAAAAGATCCTGTTAAATAAAAATAGTGATGGAGGTTTCTCCTTGGTTTATTTAACATTATAATACTTGAATGGATGGAAGACAGCAGTTTTACAATTGATTTTGAACCTGATTGCCCTGAGTCCCTTTTCTTGGTTTTATATTCTCCAGGTCCATTAGTCATTGATAGAATCGTTTTAAGATGCGCTGCTCAGTGCACTATATGTATTGTGATGAGTAAATTGTACCGTTTTAACTGTACTTGAAGCCATCGCTGTGTGTTTCCTGTTGACCCGAAGCACTGCGTTCTGAAAAGGAAGTCATTCTTTTGGGAAGTTGCCCTCTGCAAAGAAATCAGTTGGGAAAGAAAACATCGCCTCTTCCAATGAAGGATGCTTGGTCTGCAGTCAGGCTGTGTGCGTTGATACTGGATAACTGGCATGCTTTGGTATGTGTAAATTGTGGGTTTCCAGTAGACTGACTTATCTTGATTAAAAAACTATATATATAAGCTTTTACAATACAGTGTGAATGGAAAATTATTTCCGAAGAACCTCAGCCAGAAGTTCATGGTTGTTGTGATTGCATCAGATAGTACATGCATCAGATAGTTTGACGACTCAAAGACTCTATACCTAGGAAATGATTTTCTCTGCGTGAGAGAGATCCTTGATTTGAATTTAGCAATTTTTTTTTTCAAAGAAAAGCTGCGGCACTAATAGGGTAAAAGTTGTGATGAAAGTGTCTGCGAAGCAGCTGAATGAAATAATGAAGTGTGGTGTGAGGCCTTGTCTAACTCCCGCGCTGGAACCTCTGCGGGCAAACGGGACACAGCTGAGGTGTTGCCAGGTTGCCAGGTGACACACACGCGACTGGGGACAGCCAGGTGGGGACAGGCGTTCCGAGCTTCTACTGCATCTACAAGCCGGCTCTCTCTCGCGGACTCGTGCTGTGCGTTAATATCACAAACAACCCCTGCGGGTGGCCAGGTGCACTTAACGCGTTTGTTATCGCACTGTCACGCAATTTAATAAGCTAATAGAAATAGCAAATTTCTCTTTACTAACCGTGGCAATCTGAAATTTGCATATTGCCGTTTTGACCCGCCCCTTTTTCTGAGGATTGCGGCATAAGTTACAGACTAGTACTCGTCAGAGGTACGGCTCATAATGTCACTGCTGCTTATTAAATCAGTTCAGTAAACACTCTGAGTGAGTAACTGTTTGCTTAGTATTGCCGTGACTCTTCTCTTCCCATCTATCGTGTGTCGTGGGTTTCCTTATTACTGGACAACACTAATGCCAGAATTTTGTGCCTGCCAACTTGTAAACATACAGCTCTGCCAACCTAATGCTGGTCCTGCCCCAGTGTAAGAGTGACTTTCTTTGATGCTATATTTTGTTTCCAAGGTGTGTGCCCTTTACAGTAGTTTAATCAGAAGTGGAAGTTTGCTGTATAGTTGTATATTTTTATTTTCTAGAAAATATGACAATGAAGGTAGGGGCTGATCTTAGCCAGTTTGTAGGATGGATTTGCAGGTCAATGGCGTATGAGAGAGCTTGATGTTCGGGGGGGGGGGGGGCGATAACTTAAATACAAACGTCTATTTATTGGGGGGTGAATGAATCCAAATTAAATATTGGGGAGTATGCATCCCCCCGGTGATGCTCTTTTGGTATTTGTGACGTCAGTGGTCTCTACAATAAAAGGATGTCTGTCAATTTCACTGATTGAGAAATGTAGTGGTTCATTTTATGATTAATGAAATAATCTGTATGAGGCAAGAACCAACCCTGGATGAGATGTGAGCCACACACAGGTTACACACACACACTCACTCACTCACTCACTCACTCTCTCACACACACACACACACACACACTCACACACACACTCACTCACGCACGCATGTGGTCAGTCGCATGTTTCTGGACTGTGGGAGGTTTATATTGACAAGGTATTTTATGTTCATGCAGTTTTATGTTCATCACATAGCAAGGATGGTGATAGCAGGGTTACACTACAACATTTATACTCTGTCATAGGAAACAAAACTTAGTGGTTGCTTCTCAAGATTATAATTTAGTACAGTATTTGTTAAATAGTTTAGAATAGTTATTAACAGAATACGTTTAGAGCCGCATTGATGTTGGACTCACTTGTAGCCAGTGTGGTGCATTTCTGAGAAATGAAATAAAATGAGTAAAGGGGCAGAAAAGGGAAAAGAAACTAGTATCCAAAAGCCGTTTGTTTTCAGTTCATGTTCAGCCTCGCACTTGTGGGACCTGGGTTCGAGTCTCTGCAGGGGACTGCGACCTACAGTGGGTTGGTGCCCTTGTCCTGGGTTATTTCCTGACTTGTGCACCTGTAGCCTCTCATATGGGCTCTGAAAATGAGTGGATGGATGGATAAAATACGACTCTCTCTATTTACTGTATATATATGTTTCATGTTCTGTAAGATTGTATGGCTGGGTCATGGGATATCTCTCATTTCAGCAGCAATTATTATGAGATACAAGAATCATGGAGAGTGAATTAAGCTATATAGTTTTGTACAGTTAACCTCCCATTATTGGGTGAGTCTGTAAATGTCTTGTTTTATGATGCTGCATTGTTGTCATGCTGTTGTGATATTTAAGTTCCACCACGACTGCATGTTTATTGCCCTTTAATGTGAAGTGTTCCCACACCACTGAGGCTCCCCTTCTCTTTTATTGGGACCCCTCCATCTGCTTTTCCTTGTCTGCCTTCTGCCATATTCCTGAATAGGGTTGCAGAGGTGTGGAACATTTCCAGAAACTTTCCATTCCTTGGGAAGTTAAGATGGGGAATTTTGGAAAATTTTCATGAGAATATGACAAATAATGGAAAAATTCCTCGAATTTTGCAGCTTTATTGCTGTGTGATCAAGAATATAAGAATATATAGGATGCTGTTTAAAAATCGAGTATGATTGCATGATAGGTGACTGCTCTGAATGTAGTGGGTGGTTAAATCCTATTTACCAGTTTGTCCTCTTACAGAGAATAGCAATAGTAATATGAATGCTCTGCACTGTTTTGCCACCCTTGTCTTGTTTTGACAGGCAGTGTTTTGCTCCTCTGCAGGCAGCCCTGCATACGGTATGTTGTACGGCACACGAAGCGGCAGACTGCAGTGGTTCAAAGCAAAAGCCCTGTGTGGGAGATTCTTAGGAGGTCCTCAAAAATGACAGAATCTGTACAAAACTGCATCTTCTTTAATGCCGACATTGGGTTTTAACATCCGTTATTCCCTGCTTTGTGTTCCTGTTGGAGCAACTCTGGCCCCTGCGGCCCTGAGCAGGACAAATAGTTACTGAAAGTGGAGGGTGGAGAAAGTACAATTCCCCCCCCCCCCTGTCATTCATATATATATATATATATATGGCTACATATTTCATGTTCTGTAAGATTGTATGGCTGGGCCATGGGATATCCCTCATTTCAGCAACAATTATCATGAGATGCAAGAATCATGGAGAGTGAATTAAGCTATATAGTTTTGTACAGTTAACCTCCCATTATTGGGTGAGTCTGTAAATGTCTTGTTTTATGATGCTGCATTGTTGTCATGCTGTTGTGATATTTAAGTTCCACCACGACTGCATGTTTAACATGAAGCCCTCCCGCACTATTGAGGCTTCCGATGAGCTTTTAGCTTTGACATTTTATAGACAATATGGATACTGCAGTTAAAAAAGAAACAAAACAAAACAGTACATGTGAGGTATGTACTGCTTGCAGAAATTCTCTAATTGTGGAAAATAGCCATTGAATCCCCAAGGTGATCATTATGACTCAGTCTGGTTAGGGCAGTGAACAAGCAGAAATGCATTCTGGGATGATAAAATACAGACAGTGTAGCACAGCCTCAGAATGAGTGATGCGTGTGAGTGATGCGTGTCCACGGCTGCAGTCTTCATTCCCATGTATCCCGATGTCTCCTCCATTCCAGCAGGATGCAGGGAAGAAGGGAAGACCAACTGAACTCAGCTGAATCACATTCATTTAGGGGTTAATTAGCAGTAGCATGTTGCTTATGGAATCTTACTTTCTGCTGAGTCACTAACCCAAATGTGTCGGAGTTTTCCGGATTATTCTGATTAACCGCATTCAAAGTATATTGTACATTGTCTTGTATCGATCAACATATTAGTCATATCCACAGAGAAAAAGCTTGCTTTTGAGAAATCATATAATCTTTTCATTCAATCACTTTTTAGATTACGTTGTCATCATTGTTGCACAAAAGCAGTAACCTTTGATAGACTGATGGTGAAAGAATTTGTTTTATTGAATGAAAAACAAAACTTGTGGTTCTCTATAGCACAGTGTGAATTGGCAATTGGATATTAATTGTAAAATTGGTAGGTTACCGGTTATATTTTGTAATAATCCCCCCCCCCCCTCCCCCACCAAGCTGTAGAAATAATGATTGATATTTTATGTTACTGCCCTTACACAATTATACTGTTGTCAGAACATTTAGGATCAGAACTGTAAAATAAGCTCAGACAATTTTATATTTTTTATTGATTTATGAAATACCGTGTTGAATTTGATGTTGTCCTTTCTCATAATTTATTTTCTAATTGAATTTAATTAAATGCAAAAAACATTTTAATATTCCATTGTCTCCCTGTTAACTGGTGCAAATGATCGCTTTTGTACTGGATTTGAATGTTGTTCCTGACATTGTTTTGTCTATGACGGGTGACAGTGTGACCTGCTAGCAGAGTACAAACGTTATCCTTTTTTAGCTATAGAATCTCCTTGACGACACACTCAGCTTTTGCTTTCACCCTAAAAATATGCTGAGTACTTTCAGTCACCCATGGGTCAGTATTTGCCTAACCCTCACCACTTGGTTATATATACTTTGCTTCAGCACATCCCCAACCTTGTCGCTGGTGTTGAAAAGTGAACAGAATACCAAACATATAGCAATCGTCCTAAAGTGTGTTTTTAATTAGATTTCAGTTTTGTAAGCACAGTTATTCAATTTGGCACAAGCTGCATGGATTCTGTGTAAAATGTACCTTTGTAATTTGGAATGCTTAATTGTTAAAGAAAAAATTTCATTTGTGAGTAGTTCACATAGCTGTATAATTTATTATATTGATACTGCTGTGATATAATTATAGCATTACTCTCATTTTTGTTTTCCTTACTGTTGGTGTTGAGTTAAATAGTTTTCTACTTATTTTCGTTGGCTTTGCTACTGCATGGATAGTGAGGTAGCGCAGTTTCCTGACCCCCTTCCTGTTATGAAAGCTGACCTTTTTTTAACTTGCAGACCTGTTTGGAAGCATATTGAGTTAGAAGCTTCAGCTCTGATACTCGGACATGTAGATGAAAGCATAGATTCTCACTGAAACTGTGTCCCTGGGGCTCCGTGGATTCATTTGACGGAAACCACTGAAGAAATTGCAGCATCCAGACTGTAAAATCTAACGCGCTACTTGTGGCTTTGAGTTTGCCTGTAATCAAAATGGAAGTACAGTCAGTCTGAAAGTAAAAGACAAAAAAAGACAACAATACGGAAACTGAAAAAAAAAAAATAATAAAAAACAAACATTAGAAACTTCCCACAGTTTGAATGGATATTGGTTCAGTTTTGGAGAGCTCAGAAACTGCTTTATGGACGATTGAAAAATAATGCCCAGTCACCGGTGATGTTTTGATGGTAATTGCATTGTTGTAATATGTCCTAATGATGGTTTAAATTGTTTAATTATTACAGTTTATTCCTTCTGGTCAGTCTCGCTGGTAGAGCACACAAAATGCGTTCACTAGGAAAACACAAGCAAGCGTGAGTGAGTGGTTAACAGTACTACAGGTGCCACCTCATATTTCCATTGAGTGTGGTTTGATCGATTGCTGCCACGGCTTAGTTCTCCCCTTGGGCATGTGTCAGGCTGCTAAAACAGGGACTGACCAGCCATATATTTTCAGTTGTAGTCGCCACTGAATCCGATCGATGGGGGCAGTCTGGTGCCAGTTTGAATTCTACTGATCCAACTCACTTCACAAATATACGTACAGCGGAACACTAACCACTGCAAATTTCCAGAGTGACAAAGGCCTTGTTCACCACTAAGTATGTAAATCTCTGGCAGAAGCTCTCGTGCGACATTATGACTTTTGAGCAGGATGGAAAATACGGTGTCAGATACAACCATTGATGCAGAGTCCAGCAAAACGGAGCTTATTCTTGGGTGGCTTGTCTGGGGAAAAGTGCAAGTAAGTAACAAAAAATAACACAGATGTCCAGTAGCAGAACAGTGACTGGATCAAGTCAAGTCAAGTGGCCTTTATCGTCATAGCATCCATTTACAGGAATACAGCGGCAGGAGATAACATTTCTTCCTGAGCCAGTGTCATACAGACAGCAAGTGACAAAAGGAGGGATCCACTGTGGTTTTAAAGGTCAAGACATGGGGGAGGGGGGAGGGGTTGAACTCAAGACTCAAGACTGTGGTGCTGGCTCACATAGCGTGTACACTTCCTGGTTTTTGGCATATTTAGGATTTTTTTCCACACAGACTGCGGTCATTTGTCGAGTTATAAACCTCAAGCAGTGCATGACTGCTTAGACTTTTACGATGACAGAAGAAATTATTAATTTTGTTACAATGGATAAGGAACTCTGGGACATGGGGTTACCAGCAAATCCCAGTGGCACTGGCGATTGAGTATATTTTGGTTCACTCTTGTCTTGATTGACTAGTCTGTGTGCTGATCATCAAAGGTGTTGATAGATGGATAACATTTTTTGTAAAGTAATACAATTTTAAGAAATATGTTGCTGAAGGAATAAATGTCAAAGCAATGCCCCCAGGCAGTGGTATGCTCATGGGAGTTTTACTTATACATAAATGTTATGAGGGCAGAAAGAAAAATGATTGGTTCACAAAGATATCCAATCACATTATAGAGGAAGTGGGTCCAAGCAACTAGAGGAAGCGGGACCACCAATTAGATGTTATGGTCCCACCTCCTCTAGTCGCTTTGTCCCACCCCCTCTACAATTATTTTCTGTCAGCCCTCAGAACATTTTTGTGTAAGTAAAACTCTCACAAGCCAGTGGTATTACTAATGCTGAGAATGACTCATTTAGTTTTTTATGTGATTAAAGTAGCAGTGGCTAAATGTAGCCTATACCACCCTGTAGCCTATACCACCCTGAAGCTGGTTACATCTGGCATGCAGATGTTTTCAAAAAGAATGATTTTTGGGGTGGATTTTTGGGAGAAAGGCGGTTAGAAGTTGAGAAATCCGCCTGAATTAGTAGGCCATGTTGCTTCTGCTTCAGTTTTCTTGCCAGATGCTGATATTTGAAGGATATGGTTTATATTCTGTTGAATTCTTGAGCTACTGTCAAGCCTAAAAGTCCCTTATAATGTGAGCTGGTTCCCTAAGTACTCCACCACCTGTGCGGTGTTTCCATTCTGATCTCAAAGGAATTTAAATGATTGTTCTCATTTGAAATAATGTAACAGAATTCTAATGAGTTAGCAGAATGCGCCTCATCTTTCTCGATTACTTTATGGCCAGAGCACATCAAATGAAACAGTGCTTGGAGTAAAATAACTTTACTCAGCAAATAGAGAATACGGTGTCAGTCTAATATGGGGAAAACAAGAAGCACCCACCTAATATTAATTTGTTGCTTTGCTGTTTTTACCTGTCTTTGCATTTTGATGGAATACATTTCCTAATATTAATTCTAATTAGGTCTGTCATGGATCGCTTGACTTGACTGCCACCATATGGGTACATTTTTAAGTATGCAGCTGCAGGCATTATTTTTAGGTATTTCAAATTGTCGCAAATCAGAAGCACAATGGCGCAACTTTTTCTCACTCGCAGCATATATTTCAATACTGAAGCGAGATGCTATCAAACTTATAACAAATGTGGTTTCACAGTTGCTTTTCACATGAAGCGCTGGCGTTGAGACTTCCTGCTGGGTTTTATAAGGTGTTTAAATAGGGGTCATCTGTCATCTGCCTATTGCTGGAGAGAGTTCAGCTTTCGGAATGATTCCTGTTTACAGGACTATCTGTTATATTGACTTGATTCTCGGTGGGGGGAGAGTCGCTCTGCGGCCGTGGTGGCGCAGTGGCTATGGAGGTGAATTAGCTGCCCCCTGCTATGTCACAATGGGTTAAATGCAGAGGACACATTTCTTTGTTCTGTGGTGTATCAACAATTATAACTTTCATTTATTTAATTTAGTTGAATTCACATACAGATTTGCCCAGCACTGCAGTTTGAGTCTGGTCTATGTCATTCATGACTGTGACTGGTAGTAACTGCAAATGCTGATCGCTGTCCTTCATGTGACGGAGGTGTTCGGTTGTGCGGCGTTTGACTGGCTGCTACGTTAGTCATGAACCTTAGAGCTGCTGTGTTCTTGCAGAGATATGTGTCGTTTAATGCACCATTTGGAAGCTAAGGAATGGATTTATTTAATTAAAGGAAGATCTAGGAACCCAAAGAAAGATTCCACGTTGTGGCTAATTAGAAGAACAAAGGCTTTTCCGAGCCAGTGAACCATCACATTTGCGCGTGTCCTTCCAGACTTTGAGGGCTTCACCACACGATTTTGATCATTTTTTTGTTTTGTTCATTAGAATGCTACAGATGACTAGTTTATAGTTTGATGGAGTCAGATGGGAAGTATAAGATGTAATGTAGAGCTGGTATGTTTTAATGCAGCTGCCCCAGGTGTGTTTTTGATGAGCAGAGCATATATCATTAATTCTCCAGGATATTGGAGAAATTTCATGTGTATATTGCCCTAGGTCAAGTCATCTCATGCAAATATTATTTCTTGAAAACATTTCAGTTCTTTTAAAATCAGGTAGCATATCAGTGGTTATTCGCTTATAAGTAATTCACAATCCTTTTTTGTTAACTTTTTTTCAAATGCTTGTCGTGCTACGTAAACTGTTACAGCCGTATGCACTTGCGTCGCTTGTAAGATGGACGGCATTTTGAGGCAGCATCAGTGAAGAACATTAGCTGCAGAATGCCGCAGTACTCTTTGTTCTGCAGTAGCTTCATTTTACTGGTTTCTGTTTGAAGTTTGCAGGCAAGCCATGGCTTTGGAGATGATGCCGTAGCTCCTATGTACTTGAGTGCCGAGAAAAGGCCACCCTTGGCTTAACAAAGGGGACGTATTATTCCGGGAAGCTGAGCATCACCATTAGATTTGTTCTCTTAGCCAGCAGAGTGTTTGGTGTCATCAGAACTGAGCGTAACTGCCTTCTGTGGATCTGATCAGCAAGTTATAGGAGACAGACAACCATTCCCCGATGTGGACATATCTGTTCATTACTCCATTTATGGGTACTGAGATCAAATCCCAAGCAGGGTTTCTGTTCCGAATCCAGCACAGTTATTGTGAAACTCTGTAAAATGTATCCAGTATCATTTTAGTTGAAGTCTAGGTTGATGGCGTTTTAGTTTTTTCAAGGCGTTTGATGATTGGTTACGTTGGCCTACAGTGACAAGTTACAGCTCATTTAAAAATGTTTGAACCCATGAGCTGACTGGACGAGCATCGTGCTTGTTCTTACATCTCAAACACACAGTTGCTTTGGAAATCCTCTAATCCCCTTAAGCCAGCAAAGATATATTTTAGTTTAAGTTTACTTTGAGGATCCGTAAGACATCTGAGCATCCTTAATTCCACAAGTTTGCTAAAAGTGTACAGAGGACAATGTGACAGTTTTTCCAAGGACGATATTTGTAATATTTGTACATAGGCAAGCAGAAAAATACATTTTTTGTTGTAAAGTTTTTAATAATATGATTCTTTTTTGTTTAATCTCTACTTGTTGATCTTGTTTAATACACGTTACACATGTTACTATACGATAAATGTATATGATACCAGTTTAATACTTAAAGCATGTTGGGTTAGTGTCCGTGATTTTTGTCTCGATACCTCTTTCTTTCTACAGTACGGACATGGCTGACATGGCTGTAGTCGGTGTCCCTGCCACTCAGCAGAGCCACTGCTTGCTGTGAGGTGACTTAAGGTGACACGTTTAGGGGACATGCACACCTACAGCATATTTATTGCCAACCGGTTGCGGCGAGTTAATTTTGCCGTCATACTGCAGCACACTGCCACCCAGTGTATCACGCCCCTCGATGAATGAGGTCCTCGCTGTCGCATATGATAAGGGGGGGGGGGCACCATACTCAGTGTCCCGGGCAGGTGAGCTTCATCACCCTGGCGTGTGGCACTACAGTGGGGATTGAACAAGTCACTCTGCTAGGGGAGATTTGTGACCGTGGTAACGGTGCCCCTCGCCTGATAGGCTTAATGAAATCCTTCACAGGATGAATAAAAGTGATTGGCTGGCAGCACCAGTGCAGTGCTGCTGTCAAGCTTTATGACACTCGGGGAAAGGTATAAACAACATGTGACTGACAGCAGAGAAGCTCGAGCTGCATGTCAAAAACGATCTGCCTGTATCACCCAGCACCCCGGGCCTGAACTCCCAGCCGCACACTGACTCTAACGCACAAATCTCTCTCTTTCCTGGCCTAGGAAATGGAACAGATAACATCCTAGTGTTGTGCAACCGATTTGTGATTTCGGAAATCTTGCAAGCGCTACGTGTGTGTGGTCCGCTAGCATTTAGCACTCGGTAACCTCGTACAACAGATTAAGCTGGAGACTGTAATCATTTGCTAGCCGCCCTTCCCATCGAACAGTATTTTGTAACAATATGCCGTTCTCTGAAATGCGCTTCTGCTTTAAGTGTTAAAATGTGAAGTTCATTCCCACTGATGTTTGCGGTTCCCATCTGGCGAGTTGGTGCTGATGCAAAGCATATTATAAATACTGCCCTGCCATACAGGAAATGGAGTTCATCGCTGTGCCACATTAGCGCTCAGCTTGCCGACTCACTCCTGCTTTCAATTTATTTTAATGCAGCATGCTAAGGGTAACATCGAAATAAATGATCTCAGTGCTTAGCACACACTCTTAAGCTCTTCTAGTCATCTGGCTAAATTTAGAGGCTTGTATATCTAGATGTATGTATTACCTGTATATGTTTCTGCTATATTACTCTATGTATAAGAAGTAAAATAAAGTAAAGTAAAGTGATTCTCAATACTGTTGCTGCTTTCTTTTGTTGGTGGGTATTTCTGACTTTAAATATATACAGTACCAGTCAAAAGTCTGGATATACCTGCTTTTTTATCTTAGCTATGCTGCCAGCCATATAGTAAAAGGCTTCAAGGCAATAAAAGAATACATATCAAATACTGCAGTGACCAAGTGTTCAATATCTCAACATTGCCACTAATTTTAGAGCCTCCGGAATGCCCCCTCCTTCGTTCCAGTGACGGCATTCCCAAAGACTCTTCCAGATGTAGCCGCCTGGAAGGCTCCAGCGGTCCTGATGGACTTTTCATAACTGGGCAGAGTTTGGATGCCTTGCTGTTACTCTTTGATCCAACTCACCTCAAACCAGTTCTAGATAGTTCCGGACTGGGGACTGCGGGTGCTCAGCCACCTGTCACAGCACTCCATCTCTTACCTGGTTCACGATGATACATGCCGCAGAACGTCAAGGTCTGCTGAGTGCTGTGTTTCACTGAAAAACAAATGAGTTTCATTAATATGTGCAGACTGTTGACTGGTGCAGTATTGATGCTTGCTGAGGACGCTGGTCTGATGTGCTGTGGCATCAGCCCAGTATAATATGTAAAACAGTGACCTATCCTTAAGTCTCCTGTGCACCTTCTTGAAATGTGGCTGAAGCGGGGAGTTCTTGGTGTTTGCTCGTTCATGCTCTGGGGTTCTCCGGGTGGTGACGCCGTTTCTCACTGTGCACGAATCCATCTGCAGCAGGGATCCCTTCTATCGGAGACTTGGCAAAGTTCTTTACTTCCTCCCTCCAAAAACAGCTGAGCACACAGCCAGAACCCAGAGGCCGCATCTAGAACCATCAGCCCCTACACAGGCATTATACATGTTGTTTATTCGTATGCTGTATCGCTGGAAAGCAGCGGAGCTGTGCGGCTCAGCTGCTCCTCCTCCTGCATTACATTTGGAAGCTGCCTTATTGAACGTGACAGATACAGCGAAACCCTCAGGGCCCTTCGGTCCAGGACTGAGGCTGGCAATCACCACCCCCCCCCCCCTCCCCAAATGACAGCTATGAGCTGTCCTGCTGCTCCAGGCTGGGGGTTACACTAACAGCGAGGGCCCTACCACCATGGCGTCATGATGACTAGGTTTAAAGGTTGAACGGTCCTTAACGTCAGGTTCCACATACAGCACTAGTCAAAAGTGTGGACCTACCTACTGAAACTCATTCGTTTTTCAGCAGGATCACAAGTGTAAGCACACCTCATAGTAACACGAGGATCGTATTATCTTGTGGATAAAAAAAGAGATGGAGTACTGTGACTGATGACCAGACCCCCACAGTCCCCCCACCTAATCTCTACAGAGCCGGGTCGGGATGAGTTGGATCGCAGGGTAAACGTGAGGTAGCCAGTTTTTGCCCAGAACATGTGGAAACTCCTTCAGGACTGTTGGAGAAGCATTCCTGGTGGCTTCTTCAGAAAGCTGCTTCAGAAAATGTCTGCAATACCGTGAGTTTAAAATTTGAGAAAACTTTGGGATGCTGCACACTTCTCTTGGTCTTTTCAGTATTTGAAATGAATTCCTTCACTTCCATTGAGGTCTTTTACCATAAGGTTGATAATACAGATAAAGCCTCCTCTGTAGACCAAATCTCTGTAAATATACGTCTAATTGAGTTTGGTCACTTACTGCGGCCTCCATTTGCTGCTTTGTTTTCACAGTAATGCAAAGCAAGTAATTAACATAATTTGACTGCACTCCAGACATTTAGTTGTTTCCATATCATGGGTGAATTCCTGATTTTCACATAGCTCTGTAAATGCAATCACATCCCCTTATATCTTTCATATGAAAAAATGATGATACAAACAGGGGTGGCCGACTGGTCGATATTTTAGCCATTCCCAGCTGATCATGACAGTGTAGCAGGCAGGTAAAAACAAAATACGGAGGCAGGCCCTGGCAGCCGGTCATACCGCTGCGACTCAGGAGCTCACCAGCTTTTCTTTCCTTTGATAAAGTGGCTCTGTAAAAAATGTTGGCAACCACTGACTCACAAAGTCTGAAATGAAGTTCTCAGAAAAAATCGAGGGATGGTTTACTTAATGCCGGATTTAACTTGCCCCTCACTGAAGACAGCAGACCACCTTCCCATCTGAATCCTCTGAGATTAACATGCAGTACTCCCCTTAGCTTTGCACGAACACATTTCATTTTTATATAGTGTCTTTTATAACTCAGTTGCCCCAAGGAACATGACAATACATTATTAGTACATAGATACTAAATGGTTCAGGGATACAGGGTCACACACTGAGGGATACAGGGTCACACACTGAGGGATACAGGGTCACACACTGAGGGATACAGGGTAAAGAGTAAGAAGGATAAATGAGAGAAGAGAATGAGGAGGAACCAAAAACTTTGTGGAGCAAATAAACTTCTGAGGGTCTGAGATTGAGTCCTCTGTGTGTGGCAACATTGTATAACGCAAAGATTATCCTCCTTGTAGAAATCTAAGGTGATATTCGAGTGAGTGCATCAGAAAATAGAGCGTTCAAATCTTCAAAGTCTTCAAATAAATATTAACCAATAGAATCACATTAATATAAGGAAGACAGAACGGGGCCTAAAGTTTTAGCCAAGGACAGCATATGGTGGCAGAGGATTTTTAAAGATTTTCGTAATCTAAATCTAATCTAACTGCTGAGTGTTAATCCCCAAGCGTTGCGCGCCTGTCCAGCATATAAACACCGCGTGGGTCTGGTTTTATCAGGGCTTGGATCGTTTCTCATGTGATCATTCAACTTACTTGCATAATGGTGCTGATTTTAGCCGTTTTGACTGGGACACTGAGGGGTTGCTTGTTAATCAGGTTGCACGATTATGTGTATGGAAGCCATGTTTGCGGTTTTATCCGGTGGCCGGTAGCTGCGAGCTACCAGTGATCAGACTGCCATGTCCTTTATTCCCCGAAGCCTCGACCTGCTCCTGAGTGACGGCGGGTCTCAGTGTGTGATCCTGAAGTGAGAGCACAGTCTGGTTCTCCTGACTGGCATGACACGTCCCACCACTGGCTGGTCGTACTTTCCCACTGGTCCTATCCCTGTTTTACGGCCTTAACAAGGCCTGATATTCCCATAGGTCCATTTTAAAGCGGTGTCTTGTATGTTTTATAATATGTGGTCATTTACAGTACCAGTCAGAAGTTTGGGCGCACCTCCCCATAGTAAGTCTGCATTTTACAGTAATTTTAAAGACTATCAAAACTATAAAATTACATATATGGAATTAATGCACTAACCAAAAAAGTATTTAAATGTATGTGTTGGGGGGGGCAGCTCTGTCGGTTATGACTCAGCATGTCATCAGTGCAAATCCCGTGGTTGGCGGAGTTGAACACTGCCCTTAATGCCAGTTGCTCCAGGGACTGGCTGCCTCTGCTGTCTTCTCTACTCCAGTTCCATGAGGAGGCCTCCTGGCCTTTCCCTGCCGCCCTGAAGGAGGCCCCACACACGCAGGGCACTGACCACATGTATCTGATGCTTTATCAAAAGCTTCTCCCCGTGGAGGGAAGGGTTATGATTTATGTGTGCGCCCTGGGGTTGGGCCCGTCACCTTTGTGTTAGTGGGAGCGTAATGGTATGCAAAATTGACAAACCTCACTTTCGGGTTTATGGCGTGGTGTATTTTCAGTACAACAGGGAAATCATTTATTATTAAAACTGCAAAGACAGTCAGGAATAGTTGTGAACCATAATGAAGCGTCTCTGTTGACGTGTCTGAATCAGAAAACCTAAGACGCTTATTTGCACATTAAAAATCAATATGTAAAATTAATGAAAAATTGAAAAGAATATCAATCATAACAATCATAATGGGTTATTTACTACTGAGTGTGGTCACATATCTGTTGAGATAAGCACCCCTATAGCCACAGTTATTTTTTTTTAGTCGGGTCTGAATTTCCTAGGAAAGCACCTTAATTGCCACGGGGAAGCTGACTTGCAGAGGCTGATTCTGCCTTGATCCCATCATGCACAGACCTGGATGGTGTCGCCGCATATTGGATGTATTTTCAGTAACATGCTGCGTTTGGTGTCACAGAGCCAATAGAAAGTCTTGGTCTTATACTTGACTGTCTGTCCAGTATTGGTGTCGTTTATTGGGAAACCAAAATGTTCCCAAACCACTGATTATGCCGGACTGTCACCAACTCAGACCCACAATCAGCGCAATTTTTTTCATGATGAACATCTACTTGTGGTTTTAGGTTTTGTTTGTGTCGACGATTCACTTTACTGTGCGTGACAAATTGAAAATGATGTAGTTAGCTGAATGTCTGTGCTCTTCATGCATCTTTTCAGTGTCCCCACAAAGCGTGGTGCTGTGTCAGCTGCTGCATGTCGCCTTTGTTTTGGGGGGGTGGGTCTTGGGGGTGGGGGGTAATGAAGACCTCCTGTGTTTGACAGGGCCTCATTGACTAGGAGTTACTGGCCTGGGTGAGCAGGGAGGCTGCTCTGCATCCCTCATTAAAACAAAGTTTATGGCCCTTTTAAAGCCATGCGGAGGGGTATCATTCTCAGAACATATTAATGAATTTTATTCTCTCTCCAAAACCATAGGTGCTGCTGATTTTAAAATTAAATGGATAATTAGTCTTGAGGACTGGCAGAGGCTCCCGTCTTTCTGTTTGTTTTGCTGTATTCTCTATGCAGACCTGTCGGCTCGAACCTGAGCTTAAATAATGCATTTTTTCTGTTTTGCAATATTTTGGCATGTAACTCACTTTCTGTTTTATGAGGAGAATACCAATGTTTGGCTCTTCATAAGCATTTGTTTTTCATTGTAGAGACGAAGGGCTTTGCTTCAGGGTGCAGGGCCCAAGTGCGGAGGGTCAAAATGCAAGGAAAAGGAAGGAGCCAATGATGTAAAAGTCAGATTTAAGATTTAAACTTCACCGTTTTGGTACAAATGACTTTACAAATGTGTACCTGTAGCTTGGTGATTGACAGCAAATCTGCAACATTATACTGCAATCATAAGCAGATAAAGTGAGAGTAATTATGGTTTTGGACAAATATTTCAAAGCACCTTGTCAGTGACTCGAAGCTGATCTCCTTCTGCACCTCTGTCTGTATATCTAGCAGTCAGTATGACCACAGAAAGACATGACATTCCCACCTCTGACCTGTGCATTGTGGCCAGCTAGGAACTGAAAAACATCCTGACATTATTAAAAATTGATGTCAGAATGATATGGGAGCAAGAAAAATGATTTCTGTGGAATAGGACTAACCCTGAGCTTTAGTATAAACATCTGCTCATTCTGCTGCAATAAAACAATCTAATGAAAAGATCATTATGGAAACCGTCAATGTGACAGTGAATTGGCACAAAAAAAACCAACAGTATTAAAATGTGTGTAAATTTCAAATAACTTTTAATCAAATGTTCACTAGCTGCGGGTTAATAACAATTTCACGATAAGCTTATAAACTGCGTCTGACAAGATGAGATGAGAATTCACAAGCTGGGAGGTATTTCCGTGTCATGCACGCAGAGCACATGCTGTAAACGTGTCTGAGATTGGAAGCTATCGCATCCTGTTTTCCTGTGGCGGCCCATCCCAGCGGAAGAGGTGCGCTTCCTATTATCCTAAGGAAATGTCTGGGGCGCGAAGATGGAATCCTGCCTATGCATTGTTTCATGCATGTTGTTTTTCTTTTAGAGATAGCGCCCCCTAGCTGGAGTGTGTGCTGTATTACAGGCATCATGACAGCCCCCACAGTCAGAATATTTGACAGGGAAGCAGCTCCCACCCTGGAAACCCCTGACTTTCATTCTTGTAGGTGAACCTGTGCACTCTCCTGACCTAAGCCCCCCCACGTCCCCCCCGCCCGGCATCTGCAACCTCTGAGCTGCTCTGAACTTGTAAGCTTCTCCAACTCCCAGTTTCCTTCCTTGCTCCAGCCCGGTGGAGATCATGTCATAACCTAGTTGTGTAAATCAACATGCTGGACTTTCAAAGCCATGATTTCTGTGATTATGAGTTTTTCAGTTTTTGCTCCCCCTAGGGATATATTTGCGTCCTCTTCCTGTTAATCTAACTGGTCTACAGATACAGTTCTACCATAAATGAGTTTCTTTTTGCTTGAGAGGTTTGATCCGGCGTCTTCGTAAGCAGGTTGTACTAAGAAGAAAAGTCCCTGGTTTTGGATTGGAGTGTGAAGATACAAACGTGTGTGCGATTGCTAAGGACTATGCTGGCTTCTGTCTTTCCAAATGACCATGAAACAGGCTGCTGGAATCTTGGTGCGAGGCAAGGAAATGTTTATCACACATATGCACACGTACACGCACACATGCACACACACGAATGCACACAAACAAGTGTGCATTCACACGTACATACGTACACACAAGCACACACAAGTACATGTGCACACGTGCACGCACACACACACATACAAACACATGCATACACGCACGCACACACACACACACGCAAACACATGCATACACACATACACACACACACGTACGCGCACACACATGCACACACACACACACGCATGCACAGAAAACGGGAAATAAAGCAGCTGCTTTGGCTGTAGATGCTAGGCAGGTGCGAATGGTCTCCACAGTCTTTCTCTGTAAAAGGACAGAGTCTGAGTGCAGCTCTGGGACTGGAATCCTTCTTTGTCTTACAGCTGCTGACAGAATGTCTTACTGCTGACTGATTGTATTGGAACGGACATAAGCCTACATGATATTTATCTATTCTGAATAAAATCAATACATTCAATAATATAAATCCAATGAAAATGGCTCTTGTTGCACTAAGTACATTATTGGCAGCCTTGGTTAAAAATTTCCAAAAAAATCCTAAATTATAAAAAAATCTAACCTGTGGTCAGTTTAGTCAAAAGAGATCCTCACGAAAAAAAGTCAGACTTGATTTTCAAAATATGCATGTTATTGACAGCCTTGAAAATTCTTCTGAACAAAATGTATTACATGTATTTACATTCAAATTTTACCATCTACATGCACAACTGATATTTTAGGAATTTACATGGTGATACATGACTCCCTGTTCCACTGGAATTAAAAAATGCTAGTTAAGACACAGGCCCGATCATCCATCGACATGTGTAAGATCAGACACAATAGTTTGCTGACCTACATAAATCAGGCACTGGCTATGAGAAATGGCTGCACGCTTTCCACTATTAGAGCAGTAACTGAGCAGTCTAAAGGAACTGGGGCTGTGATGAATCTGCCTTTGCCTCCACACGCAGTTGGCTTACAGCTGACTGTAAGCTGGGGTTACCAGATCTCCAGATCTACAATTAGACGCCACTGCCATGCTGACAGACTATTTGGCAGGCTTGCCTTAAACTTCTGCTGACGTCACACCACAAGTGTTGCAGGAATTTTGATTGGAAGCTGATTGTTTTGGGTCTGATGCAACACAAATAGATATTTTTTTTACAATGGTGTTGAATAAGTCATGAATAAAAGTATGTTAAAAGTACGTTACCACTCTTGTGAAGCAAAGTGATGTTGATTGTGGGCCTGGTTTCCATCCAAAGGTTCTGGGAATTTTGTTAGGATACATGACATCATAAATTCCATGTCATGGAATATGGAACATCAGGTTTTGAGCCATAATCTGGCTGCTGTGGTTAAGAGTTGTGGTTGGTTCTTCTAGCAGGACAGTGATCCAAAAAATACCTCCGAATCCAAACGGGAATAGCTCACAGACCCTGGAATCAGGTGTTTGCAGTGGCCAGAAAATGTGGGGTTAGCTGCAGAGTCTACAAGCAGAGTCCAGGGATTTGGAGAGGAGATGTGAGGAATGTGTCAGATTCCTTTAGATGCTTTCTCCTCCAGCATTATAAGAGAAGACTTAGTGCAGTTATAATGTTTTATAAATAAAACTCCTGTAATTGTCTATTAATGATTTACAACCTAATTAATAACCTCATTATAAACCATTCCATTCATACTGACCATTATAATGCATTATGAAGGTATCTATAGTACATTATATATGATCACAATGCGTAATAAACATCACCATAATGTGTTATGCCTTTTTATAAATAAGTATAGCCATGTCTATAATACTGCATTATAGAATGCATTATAATACATTATAAAGGTATGATTATCAGAGGTGGAAATTTTGGGTCCAGAGAGTACAAATCCAGACCAAGATTTTGTTTCAACCAACCAGTTGAGTATAAAGAGTCACAGAGTACTCAACTGGTTGGGTGAAACAAAATCTTGGTCTGGATTATACATTATAATGACTGCTTTAAGTGAAGTGTTACCAATTTACCTCAGTGAAATGTGGGATTTCAGCCCTAATTTGAATACAAGGTCAAGTTATTGAACACTTTCTTTCATACCTGTTTTTTTTTGTTATTTATACAAAGCACTCAGCCAGTGGGATGAACTGGGAAATATTTATCTGCTTTGTTAGTGTAGAAACACGAGAACCGTGATAGGTTGCACACTCGATGGCTGCACCCAATGGGAATTGTGGGCTGCTGTTCAGTTCCCAGAATGCACCACCTGCCTGAGGCAGTGCGGCTTGTGGCGCAGGGAGGTTCAGGAAGTCAAGTGGCGGAAGAGGGGCCACGGCTTCTGCGTGCACTGGGGAGGGTCTGAATGGCAGGAACACAGAGGGGAGGGAGATAAGGTGACAGGAAGCAGCGGTATTGAAATTCCTCCTCCCCGCGGCAGCCCTGACGGGGCTGTGCCAGCCGGCAAATAAGCAGGATGGGCCTGGCGTGGAATGATATTTCCAAAGGGATGTGACATTTCATGCATTATTAATCAGTTTTTCCCGATTCATATCCAGTGGCCGTATTTGCGGAGAGGTGCTCAAACACAGAGCTAAAAGCCAAGTAATGTGAGGTTATTACCAGAGAAGGGTCTCAGCCAGGCTTCCTGCTCAGAGAGTCTGCTTAGCTGTGCCGGTCAGTCCATCCAAGCTGATTAATGTCCCAGAGCATTAGAATGGCAGCTGTCTGTCTGTCTGTCTGTCTGTCTGTCCGTCCGTCCGTCCGTCCATCCGTCCGTCCGTCCGTCCGTGGTCTGTGAGTGAGTTTTAAATGTTTTAAATAATTCAATGGAACTTCTTATGCCTTATTATAATACCCAATACAATATGGCTTTATGGCTTTAGGATATACCTCAAAACTAT
>JAODKE010000138.1:25525335-25540253 GCA_026779605.1 Mormyrus hasselquistii
ACTCCCTAGGAGGAAGAAACCTTGGGAGGAACCAGACCCAAAGGGGGAGCCCATCCTCCAGGGGCCGGCAGAAGAGTTAAACAAAAACAAGATGATAGAACTAAGTTAATGCATGGGTTGAAATTTCAGTCTCTTTCAGTGCTTGATGCTTGATGGCAAGATCATCATTGCATGAGTGGGCTTCTGAGCAGCTGACATGGATGATGTCCCCCTGTCTCGCCCTTTGGGAGACACAGACTTGACCAGTCCCTCGCTTGAGCCACTGCCGATTTCAGGGTCTTTCAGGAGCGTATCTTCCAGATCAATTCCCTCTGGCCTGGTGGCGGCCAAGGAGTCGGATGTCAGCGTGACAGCAGCTTGCAAGGTGACTACCAGTGACAAGCCAGGAGGTGGCGAGGAGACTTCCAAGGTGATGACAGGAGACAAGGCAGGTGCCAGCAGGACACCAGGAGACATTATGGACACTGATGAGACAACAAGAGGTGTGGCTGAAGCCCATTGGATAGCAGGAGGCGAGCAGGGCACAGCTGGAGCACCTAGAGGTGAATAGGGCATAGCCGAAACAGAGTAAGCCGAACAGCTCAGAGCAGTGTCCCGACTGGAGGAGTGGTCTTAGCTGGGTCGAAAACAGGTGGCACAGCGTCTCCTGGGTCCGGTTTGGGCAACATGGCTGCTGCCGGACCAGCTGAGGATGTGGCCCCTCTTGTACTAGGAGCCTGTGTCTCGGGCAGAGTGGCTCTCATGGACCTGGAGCATGGGTCCCCTCTGGACTGCGAGGTCCCTCATGGGCTGGGCTCTGGAGGCTTGGGAGAAATGGGACTCTGAAAGATTTGGCGTTGTGGATTCCTGTAGACCGGACTCTGGAAGAACTGACAGAGCAGCAGCCCCTTCTGAGCCAGGCTCTGGAGGTGCAGCCGAGGCAAAGCCTCTCCTGGGCCGGGTGCTGGAGGTGTGGCTGTGCTGACGGCCTCTCCTGGGCCGGGCTTTGGGGCATCTGGTCAGGTGAGCCAGTAGCCATGGCCACAGCCCACTTCCTCCATTACTTCCAGAGTGAGAAGCTGCAGCGAGTTGCGAAGAGCTGGTAGGCTGAGCTGTGACAAGATTACGAACAAGACACAGCTGGTACCAGCACCGACCCCTGCTGATCATACCAGGGAATGGACAGGATGGATCATGACAGCCATATCTTTTTAAAAAGTTCTGCAGTGACCAAAAATGCTGGAGTCTCACATTTAGAGAGACTCTCAGGAGCATAAGAAAGGTTTGTGTAGCGAATACGATGACTGAGATGAGCGAAGTCCGCGAGGCGATGGATTCACATGGAAATGATAACTGCACAAATGTTGTTTGTTGCGTGTTTTATGATAGGGGTATGGGAGATGGCAGGACTGCCAAAGTCATGATAAAAAGTGACATTTTGGGGTCCTGTTGTGAATTTTATAGTTCTCAAAATGAAAGAACTTGTCTGCATTTCAAAATGAGTTTATCAAAACAATTGTCAATGCTGAATAATTTAAGTATGGAAAAACAAAGTGTGAGAAAGACTGTTGTGCCTGGATTTCTGTTTTCATGTGAAGATTATCACATTTTAGATTATCATAATTTCAAACAAGAAACTTTTCATGAATTATGTATCCAAAACTGCCCACACTTTTTAAAAAATTGTGTGATCAATTGGGAATTATATATATAATGTGTGTGTGTATTTCTAGTAAATAGATGGCATACTTAAGTACTTGAAATTTCCATGACTTCACCAGCTGAATATAAATTATATAAATAATAATATACATATAAATTGTATAATGGATATAATGAAACTTATGAGGAAACTGCAAATCTCCTTGCGTGTTGGGAAAAAATGTTTGCCACATTAAATAGTAATTATGCTCCCATTTTACTGGATAAACAAATATGTCCCTGCCTGATACTGTGGCATGTGGTGTTTGACGTTGGCAGAAAAATAAAGATCCCCAGTTGTTCTGTTATCTGTCCAGGAGCACGTAGCACATATCTAAGAAATGTCATTCCTGAACCTTGAATCTTAAAGTGTCCCTGAACACAGGAAGACATCCATCCATCCATCCATCGGTCTTGTCCAAGAGGTATGGGGGGGTCTGGAACCTGCAGCAGAAAGCGCCTCCCTGGCTGGGTAGAGCCCCCACGGGACACCACTCCCTCATTCACACCAGGTCACACCCCCTTTAGCTATTTAAGAGATGTCAGCTCACATGATGTTTGGGACAGGGGAGTTCACTGGAATAACCATTACAAAAAACGCTGTGATGGGGTGAAAGATGCAGACAGCACACAAATGCAGAGCAGGGACACATGTGAACACACTGCCCTGGGGGTGTGAGGCTGTGGTGATGCCCTCTGAACCACCCCGACAGGCCGACATACGAGTCAAGTCACCATTCAGATCTGAAAAACAAGCCAAAGGATTTCATTCATGAAGCCACACTTTTTAAAGCCCGTGTCTTCTGTTTGTTTTCTTTTGTGTGTTTGTTGTTTGCTTATTTTGTTCTGCATTGCTTTTCTGGAATGAGAGAATTCTTAGGCAGTCTAAGAAAATGATGTTTAAATGATTTTCATGTTGGTGTAAAAGTATGGTATTGTCTGTCGAATAGTGTCAGCTTGATTCTCCTGAAGTCATCCCAGTCTTTGCATCAACCATTGGATATAGTCATGCACTATTTGACTCGACCTCTAGCCCATCTCACATGGCTAATCAATATCTCATTGACTTTTCACACTAAATTTAATTAATTCATTAAGTCAGCCGGTGGTGAAATTTAACAAATATATGGAATGGCTGAGGTGCCCTTGATGAGAGGATTGACGTGTTCTTCTGGCTCCCCAATAAGATATCAGGCTTTTCAGAGAGGAGAAGTAATTCCTGTTAGTTTTTTGTGTTACTCTTAAATCTTTAAATAGCATGAATCATTTCATTTGATAGCTTAAGACTTTCACACAGTATTGTGTATATATATATATATATATATATATATACATAAGCATGTCTGCCTCAGCTGGCCTATGGTTGGCGGATTCTGACCAGGGTGTCAGGCTTCAGAGTCACCCTTCCGTCTACTTCAAGATGTGAAACGCTTGAGGTTGAATCAGAGGGAGAAATGTGGCCTTTATCCCGGCGCCGACCTTGTTAGTACTATACTTTCTTCTTGTTTTTGTTCCCTGGGTCACCGTTTTCCTGTTCTTGGATCAAAGGACTCTGAGTGTTTACATTTCACTCAAATCGATATCAGTAGACAGAGCTTGGCTTGCACAACTAATGGCTGCTTACCTCAGGGTCGTGACCTCCGTTTGGCCGTAAGGTTAATTACCGGCAGTCATAATAAATCGAATGTGTGCCAGTGTTGTCCTTCTATCTTAATGAGCATTTATAGTCTCGGAATGTGTGTGTGTGTGTGTGTGTGTGTGTGTGTGTGTGTGCGCATTGCAAGATAAACCGCAGATTGATGTTTGTCGGTCAAGGGTGAATGTTGGGTGGTGGGGGGAGGGATGCTGGGGGGCGGTTACTTAACACTGCAGCCATCTTTGGTAGGGGCACAAACACTGCTGCCATCTTTGGTAGGGGCACGAACACTGCTGCCATCTTTGGTAGGGGCACGAGCACTGCTGCCATCTTTGGTAGGGGCAAGAGCACTGTGCATGCACTGCTGCCAAGTACAATTAGTCTTTTAATACCTCTAATCTGGGTGTTGCGTCACGCTCTTGTGAACCTGCAGAGACACTCGAGGTCGCAGCGCGAGAGTGCCCAGTCACCACGGTTACGTAACTGTGAACCTGCTCTCCCGCGATAGCAAGAGAAATCTCTGCCGGACTTAACCCTGCAGTGTGCCTGATTATCAGCTCAAACCGAGGGTCACCGAAGAGCCGCGGCGGTCGGCCGGCCCCGTGTGCTTATCGCCGGCTCTGGCATGGCGCCTGTCAGCGTCGGCTTATTCCCATCCTCCCTGCCGCTCTTAGCGTTAATAGCTAACATTTCAGGGATGGGCCTTGAAGGTTGACTTTCACAGACGTCCTTTTATTTGCTGTGCGTATCAAAAATTTATAACGGCGAGAATGAATAAAATTTGAATAATTTACGTTTCTAGGTGCTTAATGCCCTGGCACCACGGGACAAAGGGACCGGGGCGGGCCGGGGGGAGGAGTGGGTAAGATTAGCATTTGTAAATTAATAATTGAGCAGGGAGAAATGGCAGTGTACGGGTCAGCCCTCTATTCAGTCACCTTTCCATATCAGGTGGTATAAAGTGGAAATATTCCATCTGCTTGGATTACATCCTGTTACGACAGACTCCAGTTAATTGAAAGATTGTTATTTTTACCAAATCTATTTCTTGACCGGACTAAAACGTGCAGCTCGGCATGGGAACATGCAGAGACCTTTCCGGCTGCTCACCATCAGCAGGTTCTGCAGCTGGGAAATGGTTCTGTGTCTGATCCGCTCTGCTCGTCAGTGGATGCATTAACTATTTAAAAGGCACTTTGGTCTGTTTACCGCTCTTCTGCCTGTAACACTTTTTCAGGTAAAGAAAAGTGTGGGTGATTATGCTTTTATATATATATATATATATATATATATTTGTCGCCAGTTACTAAAAACAGAGTATGCTGGATCAGAACGTAGAATGGGAGGGCTGTTATATAAAGGATAAGGAGAGAATTAGCAGTGGGATATAGCCTCACGTCTGCTTCTCAGTAAGACAGGAAAATGTGGTTTTTACAGCAGCTGTTAAAGATGGACAGTAGCCTGTCTGGCGGAGAAAGTAACCGAAGCCAAAAATCTGAAGGAGTCACAGTGCTGCTGATTGGTATTGGAAATCTTCACAAAACAGAGGTTCAAAAATGCTACGTGGCAGGGCCTGCGGTCGCCTGCTGTGTGGCTGCCTGCTGTGATGCCTGTTCGTTTGTTTGACGGCCCTCCCCACTCGCTGGCTAAGTTTGCTAGCTGTGGCATTCTGCCTGAGACCAACGCTCTGACCGCTGTGACATCCCACCGCCGCCTTTGCATTTTCCCTGCTTTCACCCCCCTGGGCCGCACGTCACACGTTTGGCCCCTGCAGAAAACAGGCCGCTTTTCCCTGATGTTTTCCGGTTTCCTCCCAACACCGCCGCTGCAGGCTCCCTGACAGGCCAGCATTTGCTTTCTCTTCCCGACAGGAAGCTTAACTTAATTCTCCCGGCACATGACCCAGTGGTCAGACCTATCAGAACAGCGGGTGGTTACTTTACATAAACCCAAAATGGGATCCCAAGTAATCACAGCAACAGGATGTATGACCTGTACAGAATTTTTGTTTTTTGATAGTTTAAAGGAATGTAAGCTCCAAGAATAGCACTAGTAGGGGCACCTGTGGGGACATTGGTGACCATCATCATAGGACTGCTGGTCAGCAGTGTCACAGGTGATTGATATCACATTTCCCATGATCCTCTTTTCCTGCTAGTACTCCTACGGATTTTCATCTAAACTGTTAATAAAAGTTTTTTTTTAACCTCGATGTTACTATATACATTCCAAATACTATAATTAGGGGGGCAGCATGTGGCTCAGTGGGCGAAGCCTGTGTGGCTGTAATCACAAGGTCGTCGGTTCAAGCTCAGCCTCAGCATGTCTGTGACTCCTTGAGCAAGGCCCTTAACCCCCAGCTCCCTGGGCGCCCCAACAGGTGGCCGCCCTTTGTGGACAGCTTACTCTGCCAAGAGCAAGTTGAGGGAGGCGTAAAAACAATTTCCCCGCAAGGGTTACTAGAATATTGATTATTATTATTATATTTTACCCCCAGATATGAAGCCAGTTCAACTATTGGCACAGCGGAGCTCGTATCCGTTGTGTTATAACGCCATGTTGTGTTTGTTAGCTGCTTACGATGAAGATATTCAGCATTTATATCAGTGTGTGAGGAGTGTCAGTCTGAATAGATTCAATACTTTTCAAAAGGATAATTATTCTAATTGTTCCTACGCAAAGCCGTCGCTTTATAGAGTTGCTTCCATACCAGTTAAATTTGAAACAGAATACAATTATGTCTTATAGCTTGCATAATGCATCAAACATCAAAAATTTCATTTTTATTTATTTCTTGAAAAAGGGTGACTAGGGGCCGCCCTGGACAGGAAGCTCACTATCAAACTCGCAATCACACATTTACACACCATTGGCAAGTGAAAGGTACTACCAGTCATGACTGGAACAGCAAAATCTTCAAAAGCAGCAGTAAAAGAGCAGTGGAGGAGTACCAAGGCGTTCCCCGGCCTTGGGGTTTCCCCCCAGGGTGACATGCCCAAAACGCCTCCCCAGGGGGCTGTCCAGGGCCCGAACCAAGCTCTACTTGAATGTTGGAACCCCTCACCCATATCTCTAAGGCTGAGCCATCCACTCTGTGAAGGAAACTCATTTCAGCTGCTTGTTTGCACCCTTGGAACCTGGAAGGGGTAACATGGGTTTCCTCTCCCGGTGGGACCTTACCTGTGAGTACAGTGTAGATCGGGTGGCAGTCAGGAGCCTCGACGGACCGACTGTGGGCAACCAAAACCGAGTCTATGTACATGTACATTACTCACACATATATATGTGTATGTATGTCTTCTTGGATATTTCTCATCCTATTGGAGTAGCTAAGGATAAGTACAGCTGGCCAAAACAGGCCTCGAACCGACAATCTTCTGGTTGCGAGTTGATGTCATTATCCAATGTAAAAAGAGTCTGGGTTCATGCTTCGCCTGAGGCAGCACAGTCTTGGGGGGGCAGGCAGGACGATTGCACCTGATCGGGAGCCCCATGTGACCCGTGACCTCTTTCCACTCTCGTTTGTTTACGAGGTGCCCTGATTGGCTAATGAACATCAGCTGATGGAGATCCCCCTGTAGGCATTAATCCTGCCCAACTGTCATCGTTTTCAGTTGATTTTGCGCTCACCTGGGCTTTATCCCGTCCTTGTTAGCGGCCTTCTTACAGCAGTCCCCTGATCTGCTTCGCCCTGACTGGCATCCTGCCCTTCCTGCGTCTCGTTGCCGTGGGTCCTCTCCATTTGCGCCCGACTTCCCCCCGCGCCCTGCCACTCCGCAGAGGATTGACAGTAACCACGCCGGTTAGGCAGGTTTGGCAAGCGGACACGTGCATGATGAAGGCCCTTTCCCTAAAATGCGGCCTGCTGAGATAGCCACGCAGCCCCGAAGGTTTCGACACTTGTTTACCCTGTAATTTTTATCAGCAGTTCCCGCCTTTTCGTCAGCGGGGGCCAGCGGCAGCTCATTATGTATAATTGAATAACGAGGAGGACAGAAAGTAATTTGTCTGAGCACCCGAGCGTATTGCTTTATCGTGCTAATTAGCGTAGCGCGCCTGAAATAGATGCCTGTTCCCCGGCGCGTGCCGCATCGAGCTTCCCATCTGCGCGGAGGCCGCTCGCCGGGATCGCGGCCTCGCAGCCGCTTGCCGCTTCTGTGCCGGGCTGCAGTTCAATGTCTGAATGTCTCTCTCTCTCCCTCTGAAGGCGACACGCTTCTTTGCCGGTCGGGGTCACAGACTGCCCAGATGACCTCATTTCCCCACTGTGCGGAAGAAGTTACCCCTGTCGAAAGTGGAGGTCCGCGTCTTTTGGGTAAATGCGTCAGGTTTTCATCACTTATTTTTCTTTGTGCTGTTTCTGATGTTGTTGATGTCTGTCAAAGCTCCTGGGTTCGTAGACTTTTGAGGTTTGCCAGTTTTCTTTGTCTCTACACTTGGCTTGTTTTGAAATGCTGAAGTCCTCTGTACAGCAGACCTTTTTCTTTAGGTTAGATCATGTTAAGGATGTTGATTTTTGGTGCTCGGTGCTGTGCTGGGCGGGTGCCAGGTAGGTGCCTTGCATGTGACACCTGTAACTGATGCTGTGATGTTTTCTTGTTCAGTTCCCACTTCCTCCATGTAATTTCTGCCCGGGTCCAGTCCCCCGTGCCAGTGGTCCAGAGATTTCTTCATGGCAATTACACTACTTTGGCTGCTTTTGTTGTTTTCGCAGAGGAAATGAGACCCAGGGGCGTGTGGGGTTTGTAACAGTGATTTTGCTGCATGGGAAGTTTTAACAAGACTGATTCCTTTCTGTTCCCCATCAGGTTCTAGCTCCTTACTAAATGTTCACAATATTGTAAATATTCATACATTGAATATTTACGTACTTTTGACATATAGAAGAATATGAGCTCAACTTATTTTAGGACTGAATCATTTAAATCTGTAATTTGTGTTTAGTTTTGGTTTAAATATCAGAAACCATGCGATATCCAGTCAGCATTACTTAACACATTACTTAACACAGCAGGGATTTTAAAACATGCAGGTTATTGGTGTATTTATTTTTGAATGTATGTCTAAAAAGGAAGATGGTGATACCAGTGTGGCTTTTATATCGAAGCTGCTTAGGTAGCTAATAAATACGCAGTAAAATAATGTCGTATTTTGTCTGCAAGTGCTGTCCTTGTGACGCCTGACAGGAGAGATTAGGTGTTCTGTGATAGCCGGGCTTGTTTTTGTCGGCGTCCCGTTATACGAAAATGTGCGCACTCTTCGTTGTGACTGCGACTGTCAGTCAGGAGACGCTAACAAACGCAGCACTGCTCCGGAGTCAAAATGCAGTCATAAAAGCGAGACTTTAAAGGCCGATAAATGGAAAACTGCGCTGAGATGGCTGCTGAGTGCGCAGGCACTCTGCGAGACGCCCCCGCCTGCTGGTAATTATGCAGTCACACTGATTTCCAGATCAATACCTGTAATAAGCAGGAGCTGTTCAGGAAGTTAAAGATAAGTCTTAATTGAGCGCGAGGTGGTCGCAGTAGTGACTGCACCCTAGATGCTGTTATCCGAATGGAGCCTCAGCGTATAGTGACACAGCTTGATATGCTAATTAAGTCTTTAATGTTTTATTTTTTTCCCCTGAAAATGAAAGCAGTGTCTATTTCAGGGACATACATAAAAAGAAAGCCTTTCACCTGCGCCCGGTTCAGTGAAATCTATTAAGCGATGATCTTTCATTTTTTCGGCACGTTGACCGTATTCTACCGTAGCGTCCTTTTGGCATTTCGAGTTTTTCTGAATTGGATATGCTAACGTCGGATAGACTGTGTTTCACAGCCATCCTAACCACCATCTTGTAAAATGTTAAAGCGCCGGAAGCGCGGTTTTACAGGGGATCGACGTGCGAGTAAATCAGTGATGCGATCGCATTTATGTGCAGGCACTAGTAGCAGCTGCCTTAGGGGAGGTTCCGTGCTTCCAGTGCCCCCGTCCAGTGCCCCCGTCCAGTGACCCACCTCAACATTCATGGTTACTCATACCCAAAAAAGGAGGGCAGCGGATGTCTCCATGTTTTTGTAAAAGGGTCCGGGTGGAGAGAGACCCGCATTTCCCGCTCCATCTGTTGCCCCTGTAGCGTCAGGCCTTTCTCGAGGCATTAAAGCACTTTTTCCCTGCTTCACGCTGCTCCTGCAGGAGCTCATTAGGTGTCACCGGTATTTCGTCTTAGCGCTCAGTCAGGGGTGAGCAATAATGACGGCAGGAACGTCAGCCGTGTCCTCTGCAATCCTGCCGATATGGCTTCCATCAACGGACCAGCGAACGCTTTGGCATGGGCTTAACCCCTGCGCCCTTGACCGCTCACATGATGTCCATCTCCCGTTCGCACAAGCTCTCTTAATAAACACCATTTACATTTCCTCACAATTACTTTCTCAAATGCTTGCCGGTTCTCTACTGTTAAATAATTTCAGATGTGTGCAGTAGTCGCAGTGTTTTTTTTTTTTTTTAATCATTATTTCTGCTTCATGCACCAACTGCACTTTGATGTTTGGAAAATAGAGAGTAATGGTATGATGAAAGTGTGGAGAAGCCAGAGTTGCCAGAATGCCGGCATTAGGGGGCTGATGGGAATTTCAAAGCTTGGTTCCGCCGTGTTTTCGAGCGGAATCACTTCCCCCGACAGCGGTCAGACCGCCGTTCTGATCACTTCCCCCGACAGCGGTCAGACCGCCGTTCTGCCCACTAGTAAACAAGCTGCGGAGCCCTTATATTGATGTGCTCTTTTACTTATTTGGAGAATTTTAATAGGCTAGTCGGGCTGGCAGGGTGTTATTCTGGCTCTGATTACCGTAGAATTGTGGTTCCTCTGCAGAACTAGTGGATGCTCACCAGGTACAGGAAGCCTTCCAGCCTCCAGAGCAGGACGTCAACAACCAATGGGATGTGTTCAGCCGAGGCTGTAAGCAGTGGTGGAACAGCTGTACTTCGCCCTGGGTCAAAAATGGACCATCCACCCCCCCCTTTCCAAATTCACACCTAGGCCCTGCCAATGCCAGCTGCAGCAGTTGCAGATGATAAAATTTAAGTAGCCTTCAAATATCATATCATACCCATCATGCACTGCAGTAGTTAGCAAATTCCACGAACATGCTTTTTTCATTAAATACACACCCTGACAACATAGTCTGACTGAAAACATTGCAAACTATTATGTTGTTTCAGGCTTGTTTTAAGCACTGTGCCAAATATTTTTTGCATTGATTCCCACCAAAAAGAGAGCTGTAAAAGCAGCATGTCACGAATATGCATGACATCAGCAGCATAATCCTCACGAAGATTTCGCATATATATGAGATTTGTAGTTGGCAGAGGGGCCGTCAACGAGGCCGGGGGGGCCCTGGGGCAGCTGCCCCGGTTGCCCCGCCTACCAGTCTGCCCCTGGCTCTCAGACAGGGTATCTAATATAGCAGGCGGCCCGTAGGTCATTGGGTTTATTAGTGGTTTACTGAACTTCTGCAAGCATCTCATACACAAAGGTGGGCTGTGCCTGGTTTGTGAATGGGCTGCTTGTTGTATAGATTCTACTCTGCATGAGCTATAGTTCCTGCTGCTGGCTGTTATGGCAGCACCAGGCAGCATCTTCCCCCTATAGCAGAGCCACTGATGCTCTGCATTACCAGAGCTTAACCAACCAATTGAGTACTCTGTTAAAGTTATTCTTCGCTTCGCTGATATGCATCGCTGGTTGAAATAAAATCTGGGTCTGGATTTTTAAGTTCTGGATCTGAAATGTCCTATTCTGCGCGTTACTCTCCCTTAGACCAGAGGGATTTTTAAGTTCTGGATCTGAAATGTCCTCCTCTGCGCGTTACTCTCCCTTAGACCAGAGGGATTTTTAAGTTCTGGATCTGAAATGTCCTCCTCTGCGCGTTACTCTCCCTTAGACCAGAAGGATTTTTAAGTTCTGGATCTGAAATGTCCTCCTCTGCGCGTTACTCTCCCTTAGACCAGAGGGATTTTTGCTCCATGAGCCTCTGGCTGTCTTTCGCCAGCAGTGCTGCCCTGGTCCGCCGGGCACCGGTCAGGACCCCCAGCAGACCTCCCAGCAGACCCCCCAGCAGACCCCCCAGCACTTCCGTGTCGTCCCCATCCCAAGAGGCCTCTGCTGCTGCCTGTTGCTGCCAGCTGTCCCAGCAAGGGGGGGGTAAATGTCGCACGATGTCTACATTAAAATGGCCTGAGAATGCATGACCACTCTTGGGACTGAATGACACATTCAAACAAATAGGTATGAACTTCAGGGTCCTGTGGGTTTGACCTCTGCGCCTGTGGTAGGAAGGTCACAGCTTCCAGTTTCATTTTCTGACCCTGTTCTCTGATCCTCACATGTACATTGCTTAGGGAAAAAAAAACCTGCTAAATAAATGTAAATGTCTCATTCATTCAAGCTGTATTCACATGATTTAAGACAATATGAGATCTGAAAGGGCACAACGGTGGGCAGATACCAATCTCGACAAGCCTGCACTTCTCGAAACTACTGTATGAACAACGATTCTGACTGCATAAAATTCTGTCAGTTATTCCTTCGTCATGTTTTCTTTTTTTTTGGATGTTTGCCGGAGAGTGACAATCACGGACAGGGACACCGGCGGATTGAATTTGATACGCATGTCTTCTCTGATGAAATGCATCGGCGTTTTGCAGAAGCACAAGGCCCATGGGCTTGATTTAAGCCTCAGTAAAATATCACAAGGGCGTCTCCCTCGTGGCGATGGAGATGGAGCCCTGACAGGATGTGAGCCGTCATAAAGAAAGGGCAGGGAAGCTCGCGGCCCGACACGAGCCGTAGGGATAGAATGGAGCATGTGTGAGTGGCAGCTGCTCTCACCTTGATGGGATGCAGATCTGCTTGGCCCCTCTCTGCTCTCCGTTCCCGTCCGCCTTGCGCCATGGCCTTTTCTCCTGAATGCACACCCATAAGTTTTCATTGTGTTTCGGAATGGTAGCCATATTAGATAGATAGATGGATGGATGGATGAATGGATGGATGGATGGATGGATGGATGGATGGATGGATGATATTTTATTGATCCTGAAGGGACTTTAGGCATCCAGTAGCCTACAAATATAAAATTAGTCTTCTGTTAATGTCTGTGCCAAATGTTCTGCAATATCTATAAATGATACAGTCCAGTTTTTGGGCCCCGACATCGATTCCGATCATCGCTCTGGTTCCCTTTCATCCGTCACATATCTGGTATTACAAACCTCGTACAATTTTCCTGGAATTTTAAAGGTGAAACATTGTGGTTTTTCAGTCTATACTGTATGTGTCACCTGTATTGCTGTTCTATCAGGGCATGCACTGTGTTTGCATTTCGCCTATGCGGCCTGGAACATGACATGTGACTTTTCTGTTTAATGATAATTTTTACCCACCCTGATGCCCCACCCTCCCAAAAACGTCCTATTATGTTGTTGAATGTGTCTAAACCACAACTCTCTTATTTATAGTCTTTTAGAGGTTCGGGGAAATGAGTATGTTTATTAAATTCTTTCCTCTCCTTTTAAGCGCTTTTTGCATATACTAGCAGGTATTTTTTTGTGACCTGTGCTCCCCTAGGCGGCACTTGATGAAGGACAAAGGGCCACTTTGTAGGCAGACTGGTGGTATTTTTATCCGTATTTAAACATGATAAAATCGTGAGAAGCAGTGAAGCTCTCACGCGGGAAGTGCGCTTCTGCGGATTTTGCTGAGATCATGGCAAAAACAGGCTGCAGCTCGCTGCCATTACGCAGGAGATATCACCTATGCAAATATCCAGCAGATTTAGGGGGGATTATGTATATATTATGACCGCAAGTCACCCTGGAAACAAACATCTGCTCACTGAAATAAAAAGCACAAAAAAATAATGTCAAACACGAGCAAATATCATCCAGGATGATATAAAGGATAATAAATGTATTGCTGGATGATAGCCGTGCAGCTACATACTATTTACTGGCCTGGACTGGAGAAGGAGATAACTAACAGGGTGGGAGACATCAGAGCGAAGGGTGGTCTGGTGAAGATTTTTCACAGTCAAGCGCAATGTCAGAGATTTACCACCGGGGGAGCACTGCTGTCAGAGATGTGCACAAGCGATCAAGGGTGGCAGCAGACTGAAGCTTAGCAGTCGCTGAGGGCTTGCGGGCGGCGGGCAAAGACGTGTCAGAGACGTTTATGCTCAGCCTTTTTCCCACGGGGCCCCTGTGAAGCTCAGACTCACTCGAGCTCTGGGGGGGGGGGGGGGCGTTGGTGCTGGCTAACACGCAAGCGGCCGCGTCTCTTTCACCCCGGTGGGGGCGCCGCTCACTAATTGCCGTCTGCCAGAAGGCCCGTCTCCTCTAATGACCGTAAGCGGAGCGGCTCCGTGCATGTAAGTGTCCAATTATGCGGGGGGTCCACGAGAAGTTGGCGCTGGACCCAGCGACGCTCGGAATACATTGCTGTGGTTAGGGCTGCGTGGTGCTACGAGGCTTCGCCGTATCCGTTAATCTGCGCTCTGCGTTATTCAGTTTCTGCTGGAGTCACGGTGACGATGATTCGGCTGTCGTAGTTCTCAAACACTTCCGCAGTGAAGGAAGGCAAACAAGAAAATCAATTAACAGATTTACAGAAAAAACGGGGAAACGTTGGAAGATGTGTTACTGAGTCTGAACGCTGAAATGACACCTCAAGCTGTGAGCATGATAAACTACGGCTCAACATTTCACTAACCTTCTCTTCTTTTTCGCCACCAGCGCTTCAGTTTATAGTCATTTAGACTCTCCATCACCGTCTTATGCAGATGTAATTCCAGAAATGAATCCATTTTGCCTTCTGCTGAAGTGACATTTCTGTTTTTGATGTCACTCTCACTTTGAATTTTGCATTTTTTTTTCAAAACATCTTTTTGAGTCGTCAAGTCCGTAATTACCCGCCATTTGTGCGTACGGTAGACTCTCACTCAGGCTGAGCCTTACAGAGCAGCCATTCAGTGATATCGATAGTGACATTGTAGAACTGAAATTTCATACTGGATTTGTATCGGCAAGAAATCACCCAGAAGTTGGATAGTACAATGTGAAATGTTGACGTTATATGAAGCTGTGTGAGGTTTTGACTGCGTGTGTACGGCACTGATGCAGCATTCTTTATGTGGGGTCATTTTCTCTTTTGAGTGACCAGCCAGGCCTTCAGGCCTTGCCTCTGATGCTGCCTGGGATGAGCTTCAGACATCTGCAACCCTGACCAGGATCAGTGTTTAAAAGATGAATCCATGGATGGATGGACGGACGGATGGATAGAGAGGGGGAGGGAGGGATGGATGGTTGGAATAGTCAACCTAAAAATCTGCAGCTAATGGCATTGATATTTTGAAAGAAATGTATAAATGATTTCTTCTGAGACATGAGACGGCCTCCCTGGATTTTATCAGGCACTTTAATGGACCACCTCCCACACCAGCACACACCCTGTGCTTCCTGGTAGATTACGCCTGAGGGAATCAGCACACAACCTGTGCTTTCTGGTAGATTACGCCTGAGGGAACCAGCACACAACCTGTGCTTCCTGGTAGATTACGCC
>JAODKE010000138.1:25540353-25552424 GCA_026779605.1 Mormyrus hasselquistii
CACACCCTGTGCTTCCTGGTAGATTACGCCTGAGGGAACCAGCACACACCCTGTGCTTCCTGGTAGATTACGCCTGAGGGAACCAGCACACACCCTGTGCTTCCTGGTAGATTACGCCTGATGGAACCAGCGGCAACCAGCCGTGCGGAATCCAAAACTGGATTTTCTGCCACTCTACTGTATAATTGATCGCTTCACCTCTGTGTCATGACAGTCCACAAGGTGCTTCGTCTTTTGTGAGAAAAAGGTCATTAGCTTGCTGGGATAAGATGCATATGTACGTCTTTGATGTCAGACTATTTGGCCTGTAAGGGCTGTAACCAATGAATACATTTCTTGATACAGGTGGAACCTAAGTCCACAAGTGGATGTTCCACACGGAAAACACATGGCTAATTCTGGTTGGTTACAGCTAATCATTTTGGTTTGGCAATAAATAACGTCAGCGCTGGAGTGAGAGTATTTGATAAGACCAAGACTGCCTGTTGGCTCTGTCACACCGGACTCAGATATGTTGCCAGAAACTCATCCAGCATGCTAACTCGGTTGAGATGGGATCAGTTTGCGTATGAGTGCAGTACAGCAGAAACAGCCTCTGCAACTTAGTCTCCCTACGGCATTTAAGGTACTTTTACAAGGAAATTCAGACTGGGCTAAAAAATAACTCTGGCTTTAGGGTTGTTTATAGCTACAGATATGCAATCACACTCAGTAGTAGAGAGCACTGGATGTGGTTCATTATGATTGGTATGATATATTTTAGAATTTTTATTACTTTTTTGCAGTTATTTTTGCAACTTGCAAATAAGCATCTCTTAAATTCTGTTATTCAGACATGTCAACACACACATTGGCTTTGGTTTAGAACTGTTCTTAACTGTGCAAACAGCTTTAATAATAAATAATTTCAACACAAATTCTGTTTTCCCTGCTGTACAAAAATTGCACCAAACTATGAACCCAAAACCGAGAGTTGATCCTGAACCGTGGATTTTGTACAACATTACACCCCCGCTGTAAGTATGTTATGCATATCTTTACAGTTAACTACACACACAGTGGTGCTTGAAAGTTTGTGAACTGTATTGTCTACATTTTTGCAGAAATACGACCTGAAACATCATCAGATTCTCACACAAGTCCTCAAAGTAGATGAAGAGAACCCAGTTAAATAAACAAGACAAAAATATTTCATTTGGTCATTTATTTATTGAGCAAAACGATCCAATATTATATATCTGTCAGTGGCAAAAGTATGTGATTAGCAGGTAATTTGAAGGTGAAATTAGTCAGGTGCCTTCAATCAAGGGGATGGCAATCAGGTGTGTGTGGGCACCCCATGTTATTTAAAGAACACGGATCTATCAGAGTGTTAAATGTCTGTGGAAGTGTATCATGGCATGAACAAAGGAGATTACTAAGGACCTCAGAAAAAAGGTTACAAACCCATCTCTGAAGAGTTTGGACTCCACCAATCCACAGTAAGATGGATTGTGTACAAATGGAAATTTCAGACCATTGCTACCCTCCCCAGGAGTGGTCGCCCAACTAAGATCACTTCTAGAGCAAGGCGTGTAACAGTCGGCCAGGTCACGAAGGACCCCAGGGTAACTGCTAAGCAAATGAGGGCCTCTCCTGCACTGGCTAATGTTAATGTTCATGAGTGCACAATCAGGAGGACAATGAGCAACAATGGTTTTCATGACAGGGTTGCAAGGAGAAAGAAAAAAGAACATTACTGCTCGTCTGCAGCTTGCTTAAGATCACATGGACACTGGAAGAATGTCTTGTGGTCGGATGAGACCAAAATAGAACTTTCTGGTTTGAATGAGAAGTGTTACGTTTGAAGACAAGAAAACTCTGAATTCCAGCATAAGAACCTTATCCCATCTGTGAAACATGGTGGTGGTAGTGTCATGGTCTGGGCCTGTTTTGCTGCATCTGGGCCAGGACAGCTTGCCGTCATTGATGGAACAATGAATTTTGAATTATACCAGCAAATACTAAAGGAAAACATCAGGACATCTGCCCATGAAAGTGGGTCATGCAGCAAGACAATGATCATAAGCACACAAGGTGTTCTACCAAAGAATGGTTAAGGAAGAATAAAGTTAATGTTTTGGAATGACCAAGTCAAAGTCCTGACCTTAACCCAACTGAGATGTTGTGGAAGGTCCTGAAGTGGGCAGTTCATATGAGGAAACCCACCAACATCCCAGAGTTGAAGCTGTTCTGTAAGGAGGAAAGGACTAACGTTCCTCCAAGCCGATGCGCAGGACTGATTATCAGTTACTGGAAATGTTTAGTTGCAGTTATTGTTGCAAAAGGGGTCACACTGAAATGAAAGGTTAACATACTTTTGCCACTGACAGACATGTAATATTGGATCATTTTCCCCAATAAATAAATTGAAAATGAAATGAAATTTTTTCGTCTCATTTATTTAACTGGGTTCTCTCTATCTACTTTGAGGACTTGTGTGAGAATCTGATGATGTTTATGGGCATATTTATGCATAAATGTAGACAATTCTGCACCACTGTAGATGTTTTATCACATAGCTGTTTGCTTCAGTTTTGTTCATAGAGGGAACACTGTCACAAAGCATATTACGCAGTTCCGGCCTTGAAGTCCCCAGAAAGCCAGCCTGAGGCGACAGAGGCAGGGAAAGACTTCCTTAGAGGGAGGGGGGAAACTGGGAAGAAGGAGCCTCGCAGGGCGTCATCCCCCTCTGGCCAGGCACCGAGCGGGATAAGGAATTTACAGATATAGGGAGTTCGGGTCCGGAAAGTACAGATCCAGACCAAGATTTTGTTTCAACCGACCAGTTGAGTACTCTGTGACCATGACTGTCTATGTTTAACTGGTTGGTTGAAACAAAATCTTGGTCTGGATTTTTACAATCTTAACAAGAACTTTCCACCTCTGATAATTTAGTGCCGGTCAGCTACTTTGTCATAAGAATGCTGAGTGACAGTAAATCTTACAGAATGTCGCTTTAAATACGAGATGATTTAAATACCGCTGTGTAATCACATGGATATGTTTTATGCAACTGGCATATGTGAAACACATCAGCGGTGTACAAACTGATTGTGCTTGTTTAGGAGAATTTATTTAAGCAAAGAGATGTCTGTGTTCTGATGTAGCTAACTAAAGGTCCAGCCGCTTGTCCATTTTGCATCAGCAGGTATCCAGCACTGATATCTGTGGCGCCCCCTAGAGGGTATGAGGTGGGGCAGCCTGACACTGTGCTGCTAGACCCGTCCACCATTGTTATTTAAGATTCATTTTTTAATTACTGTATCATACCTTTTACAGATAACATGGTCTAAAATGCATATTGATTTTCCTGCCCGCCGGCATTTCCTGGCTGAAATAAATTTTCCAATTTTCGTGAGGTCAGAGGTGGAGACTGAGCACTATGATGTGTTTAATTTTAAAACTTATGTACTTTTTAATTAGGATAGATTTAAGTGGCGGAATATCAGACATTGGGTTCTTTTCCTCATCTGGGCATATACTGTAGCGGCAGCACTTGGAGGACGGAGTAAAGGACGTGACAAGACTCTTTGTCGTTACAGAGAAGGTGGTCTGTACCCCCCCAGAGAAGTTGGTCTGTACTCCCCCAGAGAAGGTGGTCTGTACTCCCCAGAGAAGTTGGTCTGTACCCCCCCAGAGAAGGTGGTCTGTACCCCAGTGTGGCAGCAGAAAGGGCAAACGCTTAGCATTTCTAACACACGTGATCCATCTTCCGCCCGGATCGGGCTTTGCCATTTGGAATGCTATGCTGGGAAACCTACACGCATCCTCTGGAGCACCGCTGTGGATGGCTGAAGGGGGGAGAGGGTGGAAACACGCCCCGATTCATCACTTGAGGGCCATTTAATGGAACAAGGCCGACTCTGGTCTGTCGACAGGCCTGCCGGTTTCGGGATGCGGTCTGATTAACTGTACAGCGGCCACCGCTGCAGAAGGCAGGGGGTGTCGACAAGCGGGGGAGGCGGTGTTGTTGGGAATTTCCGAGCTGGTGTCCCATGAATGTCAGAAAACAAATTGGATCAACTTCTAGAGGGGTATTATTGCAGCAAAGGATTGTGAGTGCGGCCCTTGGCCGCAGACTGTCCTGGGCTTTCCATTCTCTGTATTTCCTGACTGTCCTGTCACCAAGAATTTGCGAGATTGTCCTTTTTTAGTCAGGCAGTATGAGCAGAAGAGTGTTAGTGTGCCAGATTAAAAAGCGTTTTGATTCTGTTCTGAGTAATTCATCGGGGAGGGAGTTCAGCCCAGCACCCGGAACTCTGAGGCTGAATGACATCAACTTGCCACTTTCCTGTTTCCCTTTGTTCGGCCGCAAGATTAATTCATCGTCAATTTAACAGCACGGTCATTTTAGTGTTTGTTTTTATTATTTCGGGGTGGTTTCATTCACGAGGCCAAAGCGTCTCATCAGAGCATAATGGTTTTATTTTTGGTGATTCAAAGAATCACTCTTTGCATTGAGTCCTGTGTTGGAAGAATAAAAAGTTTTGAATAACCATTGATGGAGAGCGTTCAGAAGAGGACTTCCTGCACACAGACAGCCATAGGCAGCGCCAGTGGGCGCGAGTGCCTCCCTCTAAGAGCTTTCTCCTTAATTTATCAGACAATGTGCAGGTATTTTATACCTAAATATTAATTCACAATAAATGCTTCATAAAGAGAGAGTATATATGATTAAATGGTATTTTTTAAGTGAAGTAATTAATTGTCATTGTTGACAAACTGTGCACAGCAACAAGAGAGAGATGTGTCCTCTGCAGGGATTTGAACCAGAAACATTTTCTTCACAAACACACTTCCTTAACCATGTGAGTTTTTTCTTTTTTTGTGAGTGCATTTTGGCACTATGGCATCACCTAACGCCTGTAAGTTAAAGTTCAGTTCAGTATCCTTTAGAAAGTGAATTAAAGCCACTATTCTGACATATTTACATATTTTTCATACACTTGTGTGTATATTTCTGCGATTGCCCTTTGCCAGCCCACCGTGTGATGATCATGTGATCTCACATCACTAATGATCTCAGCTCTGTGGAAAAGGCAGTATTCCTCAAATGTCCATAACTGGTGCTAATCAGAGTGGAAAATGCTGACACTGAACCAAGCAGGAGGTTTGAAAAGCTCACGTGGCTAGTAGCTGCAGATTCTGCAGAACCTCTGAACTGCGCAGTTCAATGAGTTCGATTCTGACAGCGAGACTGTAGTTTGGCCCAGTGAGCTAAGGTCTAAGTGTTTCCCCTAATGCTCGGCACCCGCAGTCAAATGGCGGCCATTGGCCAGACTCCCTGTAGCACCAGTGGTCCTGTGGTTGTGTGCAGCCCGGAATCAGAGCCGTGTCCCCAGTTATAGCCGGCACAGCCTCCTGGTGGGAGCTGGGGTTATCTCTGTGACGCAGAAACCCTAAACCAGACTTGGAGAACCAAATTTTTCCATCCATTTGCTGTGTGAAGCAGTCGCTCACACTCACGAGGTCATCGAAACTGACATTTTTATGACTGAGCGCAACACTTTTTGGAGGGACAAAAGCCTTTTTGCACTAAATGGAGAGAAAATGTGTCCTCTGGACTGGCTGTACGTTTTTTTGATCTTGACCCCACGGGGGTCATGCTTGTTGGGTTTAGATGACTGTGTCTTTGGTCGTTGTGTTATAACACCTGGCTGTCCACAGTGAGGTATGGAATCTGAGATGTTCCGTGTGTATGATTCTCTGCGGACTGCGATTGTATTATGGGAGCCTGACGTCAGGCCGATTACAAACTTAATTCCTCTGGAAATCATGTTAAAATGGGACCAATTCAGCCTTATTTCCTTTTTTGTTGCGTCCTCTGTGAAGATGTCAGCGATTCAGTCTGCTTTTCTCCTGAGTGTATTCATATCCTGGGGTTTTCAAATGCAATTTCTCTGTAGATCAGATGAGCCTGCAGTCTGAATGGAGGGTTTTGCTCACATTTTCTGCTCTTATTCTGAAATTTCGCACACTGTTCGAACGACATGGTGCTTCCATGAACTTGTAAGCTACAAACTGTGTTTTTTTTGTGGTATGGATATTATGTCATATGAATGAGTTTTAACAATAAAGTTTAAGTTAAAACTAATGTAAAATGAAATATTTGAATTGTCCAAAGCATCCTCTCAACCCTGTACAAGGTAAGTGGGTGGGTGGGTGGATGAATGAATGGAGCTCGATGTTCAAAATGGTGAATGCTTCTGTTCACATTACGTGGCTGAACTCACTGGGGGTGACTTTGTGGGCAGTGATCCCCAGACACTGCAGGCTGGCAGTGGTGTTCGCCATAGCTCTGAAAATCCACATCAGCTGCTGCACAGTCAGTAAACCTCCCAGTGTGTGTCCTGGTGCAGCAGATCCTCGTGAACATGGACGTGGTCTCCCAGACGAGGTCTCCCAGACGAGGTCTGCCAGACGAGGTCTCTCAGACATGGTCTCCTAGACGAGGTCTCTCAGACGTGGTCTCCCAGACGAGGTCTCCCAGACGTGGTCTCCCATCCGCTCCCTTTTGTTTATTAGCCCTGGCATTGCACAAGAAAACCAAACCGAACATTGGAGTGTCCTTCATTCAACTAACAGTGTGCTGTAGAGTGGACACAGTAGTAAAATCAATCCCGTCGGCAAGTTAGCTGGTTATCGGTCAAAATTCCCACATTGGTGCATTGTGCATAAGGGGAGTATTAGGAGAGACCACATTTTTCTTGATGGCTCACTGTTATTTTCACCAAATGGTACAGTTTTCTTTTTTTAATCACCCATCTCAAAGCTTTTGTAGCCTCTAGGTTGTATGCAGAAGTCAACAGAACCTCACATCTAAAAATACTTAAATCAGAACCCTTGTTGCAAAGCGCACCTCACTTTCCAGGCCCTTGACTTTGCCCAAATGTAGAGCTCAGGAAAACACGATCTGGACCCCCACCACATGCGTGCCCTGCTCCAATTGCCATAGCATAGCCACTCGGGACGGTGTCTTTCCGGCGGCGTTGGCTTCTCTTCCGGCGGTGTTGGCTTCTCTTCCGGCGGCGTTGGCTTCTCTTCCGGCGGCGTTGGCTTCTCTTCCGGCGGCATTGGCTTCTCCTCTGGCTCTTTAAAGACTCACCAGTTACTTGGGAGATTTTGTTCAAATCTATACCCGAAAGCCCAGGTGCCGCCATGCCGCAGGCGACGGCTCAGCACCATACCAGCCCTAATCCCCCACAGGCCCGACCATATTAGCTCTCTTCCGGAGTGATGGACTGGACCGTGTGTCCGCCTGGGTGATCGCCAGCCAGGAGCCCGAGGCGTTTCGCCGTGTGGTGGGTGCGGCAGCCTGACCTGACCTGATCTGTACCAGACGGGACCGATTAGGTTCTCAGAAGTTGTACCTGAATAGAATTGCATTTTCCCAATTCTGGAGATATCATATGCATTTCCCCAATTCTGGAGATATCATATTTATTTTTCTTTCAAGCTGCTTTGAGTGATGCATAAACCAGTTGGTTAACTGATTAGTATATCTTGAACCACTGGCTGATTAAGTGCATCTGTAGGAAAAGGCACCACTGTGGAACTTAATTAATATAGCTGTCATGCAATTTTTTCTCTCTCTGTATTTGGGGTTGAAATACTAAATGTGTGATAAGCAGCTGTCAGTAGCAGAAATCGTAGGTTAGCTCAGTTATCCGCTGTGGTTGAGGACTCAAGCTCAGATCCCACTGGGTTTCAGGTTAGGTGTGGAAAGGGAGCTGCACTGTTGCTCTTCAGGAAGGCGCAGCAGGTCACCGAGCGGCCCTGCATTAAGTGCAGCTGAAGTACCTGTGGGTCAAGGTGTCAGCTACTCTCTGGTCGTCTTCATAGCTGTTTATGAGGACAGGCTGCTGTCGTCTATGAACAGCACCATGTCTCAGAGCTGCTGGCTCTCACGGTGATGTTTCTGGAGATAATATGAGATATTTTCAGAGCCACAAGGTCCCACTCGGCTTTCGCGACACTTTCTGACTGCACATCGCTGTGGCATGCGCCTGCACATCGCTGTGGTAATTGCAGTATTTGTTTGCAAGCTGATTAAATGTATGGCTGAGCCCGCCTCAGTACTCCTTACCCACCCCATTCATTCTCCCACCGCTTCCTTGGGATTTTTCAAAAAGCAGATATTCAGCCCTTGTTCCTGGTGAATAAAATCTGCTGCCTCTGTCCTCTGACATTACCCACCTCCAATCGATACAAACTTGTGTTGAATTAGCCATTCTGGATTCAGGGGTTCCAAGGTAAAGCACAGAAATGAATGGATTCATTAAGTACTTCACGCAACACAATCTGACACCGATGATCTATTGGGTTCATTCTTTTTTTTTTTTCTCAACGTCCCCTCCAGCCAAGCATGTAGACAGCAGTCCTCCAGAATGTTCCGTCGTCTGTTTTCCTGGAAGTGCTTTCTTAGAATTGGAGTGCTGCCGTCCCCGTACCGGCTGAATAGGTCCCCCGAGTGCTGCCTGATTGCTTGCGGTGTGGTTTATATCACCCACATATGGGCTGTTCCTGCTGGAGTCCCTGAAGAGAGGGACCGCAGCCTCCATCTTGGGCTGCACCGGTGAGGATCAGGATGTCCGGCTGTTCAGGGCCGACATGCCGTGAAGTAACAGGTGGGCAGTCACTCATACCTACAGTAACACTAATGAGCTACGGATCCTCTAAAGTCATATATTCATCTGAGTATACTTCATACAGTACAGTATACTTCATACAGTATACCTCAATAAAATTGCAATTTGTTTTTTGTTCCAGAGATTATTTTGATTTCTATCAACAATTTCTCTTTAGTCAAAGGTGCTGATCAGCTCAGAGGTGGAAAGTTCTGGTTCATAAAATGCAAATCCCAAGATTTTGTTTCAACCAACACGTTCAGTATAAAGAGTCACAGTCACAGAGTACTCAGCTGGTTGGTTTAAAAACAAGACTAATTTTTTAAAATGAATTTATACTTTCTAGATCTGAACTTTCCACCTCTGGATTGCACATGCATACAATATTGCTTACTGATTTTTTACTTATTGTTGTTCTGTGTGTGTGTGCCTTCAGTTTTGGTTCGTCCTGGTTACTTCATCCATCAAACCTGCCGAAGGGGGTGGAGCCTGGCAGTGGCAGTGGGGGTGGAGCTTGTGAAGGGAGTGATTTTTCTGTCTGTGCAGGAGGAATGTAGAGGACAGAAGCACCCAGCGTGTAACCATGTTAGTAATTGAGTTCTGAGCTCCAGTCACGCTTGCAGAACGTACCGCCGCCCAGCCATGGGTCACTGGGAGCTCCGGAGCTTCTATAGCCGCTGTGAAGAAGTGAAGAAATTCATTCCTTGTAGAAATGATCTGAGATGCCTTGTCCTTTCAATACGACGTGGCTTCTTGTCGCCAGTTTTCAGCACTATTCTGCATTTGGGCTTGGATACATGGGATGCATGGGATATATGGGATACATGGGATACATGGAATACATGGGATATAGTTTCCATTGAATGCTTAGCAGCCGTTATGGTAACGATTAACTTTCTCGCAATGCCTGCTCTCCCTCCCAGTGGTCAAGGCGGAGATGCGAAGGAACAGACACACGACTCAGGGACGCTGTTGTGTGTGAGAGTAACTAGCAGTGGTCATTTGGTTACCGTGGTAACACGCTCCCAATGCACCCTAACCCTTCTTCAGCTGATGGATATAAGCCCTCAGCCACATTTTCATGTTGTGGTGTAGCTTTCGGCCCAGTTATGGCCCAGAGGTATTGGGTTTTGCGGCATAACGACAGCAAGAGGCTTGAGGGAATCTGTTTTGTTATTACTTTTACAGCCAAGACTAATAGTTCAGGTCAATGGTCACACAAACCCATTTGCCTTGTATTTCAGCTTTTACTTTTTCAAACTAATTAAAGAGTGTGATGACTTGAAGTCTGCAGATACAGTAATACAGCTCTGTTTGTTCTGCTCGTCTTATTGTGGAAAAGACCATAATGTATGTTTATAATGAAGAGTCATTTACAGTGGTGTCTTAAGAAATGAACCATAGCAAAATGGAGACATGCTGGTTGTCTGGAAGTGAATTTGGGAGGCGGTATTATATAAACAGCCCCCCCCCTCCCCCAGTTCAGCTTGAGCTTTCTGTAATAACAGTGATGTGTGTCAGGGTGAATATCTGTTATTTTTCTTACACTGTACTAATTTAACACATCAGGGCACAGTGCAGCTTAACGTAAAGCAACACCTCTCTGCATTCGTTTTGATGCTTATTGTCAGTCCTGTGCCTTCCAGCGTGTGTGTGTGTGTGTGTGTGCGTGTGCGTGTGCGTGTGCGTGCGTGTGCGTGCGTGCGTGCGTGTGTGTGCACAAGCGGGTATACCTATCCTTATTTCCCCATAACATGATTTTTTTTTTCCGGTTTCCTGGTCCCCATAAAAACTCTATTTTATAAAAATTGATAACTGCTATAAAAAAATTAAGGATGCAAAAAAAAAAAAAGAAAGTGCAAGCTTTGGTTACGGTTAGGGCTGGGTTGGGGTTAACGTCGTCATAGTTAATGTTAGAGTTTTCCCCATAGAAGTGAATGAGCGGTCCCCGTAAGGATATGTATACCTGACTGTGTGTGTGTGTTTTATCCAAAACACTCATTGATTTTAATTGTCTAGATTTTTTTTGGCAGAAAAAAACAAAACTGTAATTTATGCAACATCACTCTGTTGTCCATAGCCAAAGCCATTTTGTGTTGATATAAATGAAACCAGGGCCCCAGATGAGTATTGCTGCTCAGTAAAACAGCTTTTCCAGCCCCAGATTTAGCGGCAGACGACGGGCTCTTCCTTTGTGGCCGCACAATGCTCTCATTCCCTTTGCATTTGCACTGAGAGGCCTGCGGTGCATGCTGGGAGCCATCTGAGTACATTAGGCTCTGAAAAGCATTGCTTAGGTTACAGCGAACAGCTAATTCAGCCACAGGAAGCGTGTCCTGTCACATGGGTTCTGTTCCTGACCTTGGGGTCACTTTCCTATTGTATAGAAAAGACGGCTCTGTGTTCTGCACAATGTCATACCATGTGATCACTTGAATAACATCAACTGCACCCTGAAGTGATGATTCAGTATCAGATTGATTGGCTTGTACAATCAGCAATGAATCGATGAAGCCGCTACGTGGCTCATGGCTTTTCCTCATAAGCCAATAGCCTCTCGTAAGCATAACAACAGCGATTAAAATCTAATTATAGTCCATTTAAATGACAGAGTGTAATTAGCGTGATCTAGGTTCATCTGCCCTGTCGCATGATATATATTTTGCCAATCATTATATGTCTGGTTATTGCTTAATTGAGAAAACAACTGGATTTGGATATGTTTGTGGTTTTTCGTGTTTTTTGTGTAATAGGTGCGCTGAGGTGTTGGGTCCTTCTTTTGGGTGGCTAGCAGAGAGCCTGTTCAGGATTCCTGCCCTCTGGTTGCATATTAATGGGATTTGTCTTTACCACAGCACAGGCAGGGCAAAGTGCATCAGTGTGGAAGCTGGTAGTGGTTCACAACACACCTGATCTTGCTATACCATAACATGCTTAATTACGAAGCCGGTGACCCAGGAAGAAGACTCACCTCGCTTTAAAGTGGGCGTGTCTGCTCTCGTGGCAGCTCGAGGTCTTTCCAGCGTCCCAGATGAGGTGTCTCGTCCCAGCTTGAGCCCTTTGTCAGGTGAATCTTCTCCTCAATCCCCATAGTAAATGTAGACACCTTATCCTTAAGCAGAATGCCAAGTGTACAATATTACATAAAACAGCAGAATACTTCTTTTGCCAGAAGGCTTAGCAAAATTTATTTTGCTAAAAAGCTTTTATAGGTATATCTTTGGTGTCTCTCTCACCATGGGAATTATCAGTATAAAGATCCTGTTCGATCAAACTAAGCTACTCCCCCCCCCCCCCCCCTTTTCCCCCCCCCCCACCCAACAAAAAGTTTTTGTGGCATTTTTTTTTTTCTTTTCCGCCGAGTCCCCTGCGCCGTCCGGGGTTGGGGGGGGGGGGGGGGGA
>JAODKE010000138.1:25598746-25609435 GCA_026779605.1 Mormyrus hasselquistii
GTCTTGCCGGCAGACTGCCTTGTAATTACGGTCCTGGCTGAGTCTCGCGTCCTCGACAGCCTAAGGCCAGGGGTACAACTTTCATGGACTAAAACCGGGCCTGTTCAGTTCTTTCCTTTCCCCCATAAACGGCTCATCCACATATCAAATGTTCTCTGACTAAGATCTTATATGCTAACTGGTCAGAACTATGAGATTTGTAGTCCTTGTTTACAATTCTTTTTAATTTGTTTACTATAAGCCGTCAGCATTCAGGTTAATATGGCTTTAAGGAGAGTTAACCTGGTTTTCTTATTGTTGTCATGACAGCGTCCTTTGTTGCTTTCATATGGAAGAATCTGTTTTCACTGCAACATTCATGCGTTCCCCTTTACGCAATGCCCAGAGAAACTATTCAGAAGAATATCCGGTTACTGTGTACAGTGTTGTATACAGGAGTTGCATAACGGAAATGGACTGTCAAAAATGCCAGTTGTCGCAAATCAGAATGAATGCATGTTGAAATGTGCTTAGTCAGTGCAGCACCATGGGGAATTTGATTGCTTCAGCATATGAAATGTTTGTAGTTCCTGCATCATGCTGTTTTTAAATCCATTTCCCCTTTCCAAAAATTAAGAGAAAGCCTTTTTGAATTTCTGAGCTTATTTAAAGCTGAATTATCACTATTTATGACTTCCACAGATGCCGGCCCAGCAGGCTTAATTCCTGGGGGGTCGGGACAGACCCAGGCCCTGGACGATATCCCCAATTGCTAGGCCTAAGTGGATGTATAGATACACTCTACTAAATGTGGAAGATGAGGCCAGTGTTGACTTGAAGCTGGCCTTTGCCAAAGGTTGCGTTTTTGTGTTAAATACTGAGGATTTTTCTGGTTCCATTTCTCCAGTAACTCGATGGTGACCTGCTCTGTATGTGCGGCAGCCTGTCAGTCTCGACCTCGATATCGACCAAAACCCTGCTGGGTTTCAAAGTCCTCTGGCACCGGCATGTGTATTGCGTCTCGCCGCTTTGACAGGGGTGTCAACAGGAACTGAGAGGACTTCCAGGTTTCCGGCGTGGGGCTGTTTCTGTGACACGGAGATAGTGTGACATTCACCTCCGTCTGCAATAAACATCTATTAGATGGCAGCTCCCTGCATCTCCAGATTACAGGCCTAATCGGAGGTGTACAGCTCCCGTGAATTGGGGACGTGACCCTAAGAGAGCTGGGAAGCTGGGAGGCCGCATTTGATGCCTTTGACCGCAAGTGGAAATCTAAGCCTCGTTTCTGGTTGGAGGACGAGCTGTGCTAGTGCGTCCCGCACACAGTGTCAGAAAAGCGGATCTATAAGAACCAATAAGCGCAAAGACTTGCAGGTAACAGCGAATGAAAGCCTCCCTTGCTGAAAGCAGTTAGGAGATGTAGTTTATCTGTTTGCTTGTGTTCCTCCCATGTGATGTGCCCGTATATCTTAGCTGTGGGTGGAGATGAGTCTGTATCTTACCTTCAAAAGGGACACTCTGGACGAGATGCCGGTCATATGGCTGGTGCCATGAGGTCCTATAGAGATGTGCTTAGGAAGGCCATCGGCTTTTAAAGGGAAATCAGCAGTTACAGACTGATCCGTTACAGCTCAGTGAATCATTTTCCGCCGTGTGGGTTTAAGCCGTCACGTGATTTTGAAAACAAAAATGACTTAAGCAAGGGCCACTTTTTAGTCGCTCCTAGAAATACGCTGGTAGATCGGGCCTCGCCGATCACGCCGGACCCTCAGCTCATTCTTTCCAGCATGAAGAATCTGCTTTGCTGGCACCGGGCTGAGCTCATGGGCAGCGTCTCGTCCCGCCCCGCTCCGTCCATCCAGCCTGGGCCTTGGCCTGCAGCCCCGCTCCAAGCAGCCAGCCAGGGCCTCGCTAATGGGGGGGTTTAGATAATTAGGTGGTGGTAGGTGCCAGAACCCCGGGCCAGAAAACATGCTTATTGCCGGGGGGCGCTGTGACACCCCCAGCCTCTAGGGCAAGCCGCACGACACAGAGCAGGATTACATCTCCACCGGATGCCTATTCTCCGTCTCGCTATCGCGGGTGTGGCGGCGGGACCGGCGGGAGCAGCTAACTGATCTGCCGGCTCAGTCATGCGTGTCTCAAAGATGACAGCCAAACAAAGGCATTCCCGTCACCATCAGACCCACCAGCATGCTCAGCGCCTGCTCATCTACCGTCATTCTCAGGCAGGTTTTGCACCACCGAACCCTCAAAGACTGGACGGGACACCAAACACAGAATGAACCACGTGTAGCGTGTAGGTTTGTGTCTCACTTTATAGATGAGGGAAGATTGACCCAAATTTGTTATGTTTTTAAAGGTTTCGGGGTTTGATGAGTCGGAAGGTGCCGCTTTGGGCACCATGTTACGCAGGTTCGCTGCTTGGAAAGAGCTCACTGCTGTAATTTGTTTTTGTCATTTGTTTTAATAAACCGTCACGTTGATGAGCTTTTCCCCGTAGCTTCTTTTGTGGGGGTGAGAGTCTGCCTGTAAGACTCAGAGCTCGCTGCTCTCCAGTGGAGAATGGAGGGCCTCATTCCCAACTCCGAGCTGCGATCTGACGCTGTTGCCTAGGCAGCTGGCCAATATGGAAAACGAGCCTTCTGCCTGGGGGTTTTGGGTTCGAGTCCCCAGAGCGGTCCAACTGTGGTGAGGAGGTCAGTAAACGGGCTGGCTGTTTTGCTAGCTTGTAACTTAACTAGTAAGGATGTCTGTTTCTCTCATTCCCGTGTCTCTCCACCGTCCTGACTGCTGCTGAGTTTCTGGAGAGGGCATTGATTTCTGCATACTTACAGAGTGCAGGGTGAAAGGACGTCAGCCCAACGCGGGCTCTGTTTACATTTGGTTTTAAGATGTTTCTTGGGAAAACGGCTCACAAGTGGACAGCGCTAAGCACTGAGATTCACGCAGACCACTTGCCGAGGAGGTTTGGGACGCATTTCACCACATTCCTTTTGTTAAATGCTGCTGTATCTCTGTGGTTCCCTGACAAGGACGTCACAGTAACTGTGGGCGGGGCCCTTTGGCCTTCCAGCACAAGTGACATAGACAGTAAAGCTGGATACCTTAGAGATGTGCACTACCAGTCAGAAGTGTGCATGTTTTACTAAAAAGTATTCTTTGCTAACAAATACATTTACCATCTGAGTAAATGTATTTGTCATATTTTTGATTCATCAAAGTAACCTCCGCTAGCAGTTATAGCGGCAGAGAAAATTTGAGGCATTCTTTCTACAAGGGACATTAAATACTGCTCTGTTTCATGTGATGACTTGTGGTGTGCAGAAACGTTTGACTGGTAGCGTATGAGAAACACAGATGTAAGTGGTAATGTCTCTTTCCTGTCCATTTGTGATCCTGTTGCCCAAACAGCATTTTAAAACCACAGAGAATTACCCTCTTCTTTCAATTCAGGGGAGCTGAAGATCTTCCTGAGACCGGTATCCCTTATGCTGTTCAATGATTTCCAAATAATGGCCTTCTAGCTGCTGCTGATCAGATAGGACGAGGGTTGTTGTGATTCCAGTAATAGCTGCCAGCTGCATGTTATGTTGACAGTACTGAGTATGATGGTAAAGATAACAGGACGCAGACCGAGCCTCTCTGTCCCCTTTGATGATTTCATACTTTCAGTTCAAGTGTTGCTGTTATTTCAAGGTGTGTTCCTCAGTCTTTCTGGGAAATCAGGTTGCGTGTCGTCATGATCGGGCTCCACCTCATCGCCACAGAAGCGTGCACTTCCTTGGTAACTATTACTTCTGCTTAGCTGGTCTCTGTTGCCGGCGTAAGTTTGAGCGACGCTGTAAAGGTCCTGGAGAGCTGGAAGGACCGGGACAGGGTTTTCTCAGAGGACCGGCGGGGTATCGATGGTGTGGTGTAGGCGCACGGACACATGGTAACCCCTTTCGCCAGGGTTGATGGAAGTGGGACACAGGGCTGGCCAAGATTACCCGGAGGCTCCAGGTCACGGCAGGGTGAGCATTCCGACCTGCACAGACCCACAATAACCCTGATAGGGGGACCTGTTTGTTTAGGTCGCTAATTCAGGAAGAGCCATTTTGGTACATTATTGCATTACTAATGAAAAATACCTCAGTTGCACATTTTTGAATGTATTTGTTTTGTGAATAATTTTTTATTGAAGGGTTAAGGTAAGCCAGCGATGTATTTTTAGACTGAAGTGTAAAGCAGGGCTTCCTAATCTGGTCCTCAGGGACCCCGAGACAGTCCATGTTTTTGCTCCCACTGAGCTTCCTGTCAGACAGTCCATGTTTTTGCTCCCACTGAGCTCCCTGTCAGACAGTCCTCCGCAGAAGCATGGACTGCCTCTGGGTCCTCGAGGACCGGATTAGGAAACACTAGTGTCAAGAGATGAATAGCAGAAACCCCACAGACTACAGCTAGCGTTCTGGTGCTCAGGTCATCCTTCCTCATATACCTGCTGGAGGTTGTTTAGCTGTTTCCCAGGTGCTAATTAAAATTAGGAAACCAGTAAGTGGTGCATGAAGCCGGGGGGGCAGGTAAACGGTTTGCAAGCCATGAGCAAGTACAACTTTAAATTAGCTGCGTCTCTGTACAGTTCTGCTTTGATGGGGGGTCATGGATGGAGCTTAATCCATGGCAGTTGCAGATTTTTTTGTAGGGGGAGGAGGAGGGTCTGTTATAGTAAAACCGCCCCCCCCCCCCACCATGTTTAAATCCTTCAGTCTGGCTCCAGCTGTCCCGGAGCCGCACGGCCGTCGCCATCCGCCAGCGGGTGTCGGTCTCCGTAACCCTGGAAATGCAGCAGCCGTGTTTCAAACGTTCAGCATCATCTTGTCAGCATTGCGGGAGGGGGTGATGAAATCATTTCCGGAAATTGACTCAGAGCCAGGCGTGGCTCAGGGTTGACCTGGGGCTGCCCCGCCAGGTCCCTCTGCTCATGGGATGGGGCGTGATCAGGGGGTGCAGTCTGACATGCACAGTGAGAATCGATTCTTCTTCTCTTTTTTCCTTCTACCTTGACTGTCAGTAACAGTGTCAAGCTTGTTATGGTGTAAATTAAAACATCTGCTTCGCTGGTTTGCGAAAGACGGGAAGACGCTCAGGAAAACAGGCCTAGTTGTCTCTGTAGTGTCACGTTCAAGGTTTTTCTTCTTTAACCTTCTCTTTTTTGCCTGGTATTTTGGGCCTGAGAATGACTTCACCATCTGCCCCCCCCTCCCCCCCCGATGTGGAATTTCCCACATGTGCTGGTGAAATTAATTGCCTGAAATTACACATATTTCAAAGCCCCGATTATTAAGTAATAAATGGTTTAATAATCCTTGTCTCAGACACAGAAGGTCATTAAAAAACGGTGCATTCTGACGCGAACGAAGGGGGTGGGAGGAGTGGGAGGTACTTTTGTGCTTCGCGCTCTTTCATCTTGATGTTTGAACCCGTCTTTTGGATTGTTTGTGAACAGATTCGCTTTGAGAATCGCTGCTGAGATATTTAATCAGAACATCAGCGTGCTGGACTTGCATCCGGTGTTCATTCGCTACCTGGGTCACTCATTTCTTAAAGTGCATTGAGGAGGCTATAGATGTGCATGTAAATGATTCCGTAGGCGCACAGGCGTGACCATGAGCTTGTTCGCTCCGCCTGATTCATTTTCCACACCTCGCAGATCTTCCTAACTGCACTTCACTTTTATTTTTGTGAACAGCAGCTGTTACCAGACAGACATAGTCAGTCTTATTTGGTGGCATCTAAATATATTTGTTTCCTCCATATTCTGGGTGGTATGTTTTCGAAAGTGTATAAAAATAAGATGAATTGGTGCATGGTTTTGCGGTATTGAGCAATAAATTTGAGTATGAAATGTGTCGTGCATGAAAGGAGGAATAGTTTTGCAAACGGGCGTCACGGAAATGTGACAGGAATACCTGCTAGAGGACACACAGGCACACACACACGCACACACACACGCATTTGTATTCATACAGTACCTGCATTGGCCATATCTGCCTCTCAGGACCTGAAAAGGTTACAACACTACAGGCACGGAAAAGGACAGCAACTGTGCTGCTTGCCAACCTAAACATCACCAGGGGCTGATGGGAGACACCCCCAGGCTGTCAATAGCCCTCAGTGTTTCGCCTCTGAGCTCATTTGCCACAGACAGGGGGCACGGGCAGCCGGAGAGAGGGCCAGGAGTGCGTGTCAGTTACAGACAGCGGGTACAGGCAGCTAGAGAGAGGGCCAGGAGTGCGTGTCAGTTACAGACAGCGGGTACAGGCAGCTGGAGAGAGGGCCAGGAGCGCGTGTCAGTTACAGACAGCGGGTACAGGCAGCTAGAGAGAGGGCCAGGAGCGCGTGTCAGTTACAGACAGTGGGTACAGGCAGCCAGGAGTTCGTATCAGTCGTATATTGTCTTAACTCTAACCCTAACTAAGGCAACCCAGCCCTAACCTTAACCATAAGTAACCAAACAAAATGCAAGACTTTTGGCTATTTTACTTTGTTGATTGCATTCATACATTTCTATAAATTGAAGTTTATATTGTTATATTAGACATTTCATCACTGTTCAAAAATGTCCCCACTTGGTCATAGTGACAGGTTTTTTTCACATTTCATTGCCCCCCACCCCCCGGCCCCTTCAGTGTGGCTCTGTTCCTCCATAGTCTGCCTCCTTCTACAACACAGCCACCAAACCACCATGAGAAGCTCGGGGGGGGGGGAGGTGGGGGCCATCGTAAGCTGATGCCCCGGCATGGCAGTCTGTGCAGTCTGGCACCTCACCAGCAGGTGGCAGGCTGGGCTCCCTGACTCCTCAGGAGCTGCTTCAGTGACCCCTCCCTCCACATGTCCGCTCATTCGTCTCTGTGACCCGGGGGGGGGGGGGGGGCTTTTCTGTGACCATAGCAGGGCAGCTTCCTGTGATTTCTGTCCTCTGTTCCTGTGCAAACTGACTCGCCTGTTAAAAAGTCATTGGCACAGAATGAAGAAAGGGGGTATCAGGAATGTAATCAATTATGCAGATTTATTTCTAAATCTATAGGGGGTGGCTTTGCTCAGGTGGACAATTAAGGGGTCCCTCTTTGCCCCCCTACCTGAGGTAAATGTGGGTCACCTTTGACCCAGGCGAAAGGGTGGGGGTAACATATCAGTCCGGCAGGAAGCTCCAAGGTGAGTCGGGACCTCCGGGTGGGGTGGGTAGGTTGAGCCAGCTGGTCGTCTGTCTGAAGCACGTGCTGGAGTCCAGCGAGAGCCCCACGCGACCTCCAGAGCCCCACGTGACCTCCAGAGCCCCACGCGACCTCCAGAGCCCCACGCGACCAACTGACACACTGGTCAGGTCCCATCATTGGTAGAGGACGAACACCGGAAGCCGCCCTCCCAGGGTTGGTAGGCTCCCCGAAAATAACGCCTGGCGTGTGACCGCCTCCCTCATGGCGTCTGCCGCGCTCATTAGCGGAGGGAGGCCGTCTGGGGGGGAGTGTCTGAATACTGAAGGCCCCTCCCTGATGCATGATGCTTTCGGTATGTGTTAACTAGTGCCTATAATGGCAGTATGGACACTCTCAGTCACCACAGTAACCAAACAGAAAGGTGGACGATATCGTTCCTTTTGATAGCACTGTTTGGCTCAACACAGCTGTGCTCCCCAGAGAGATGTGGAAACGTCCAGGGTCATTGTGGTTCTGTGTGATGTTACTTAGCCTCTTTCTTAGGTAACCAACACTATTGTGATTGAAAATGCCCACAGAAATACTGATGCATGTTCAGAGTGAACCTCTTTACCTCGACTTTGACTGAGCTCCCAAACAAATTGTGGTGTGATCACAATAAACCCAGAATATGTAGATATTGCCAATGAATATGATTTATTTTTTGCATTGCTATAAAATTTTACTTTTCAAATACTATGAGTAAACCATCATCGCTGCTTATCCGGCGTTACAGGAAGCTCAGCGCTTGAGGCAGGGGGACGCCCAGGACGGGATTCCGGTCCCTCAGAGAACACTGATATGCACGCGCTCTGCATGCACACTGTGGGCAATTTACAGTTGCCGGTTTATGCAGCTGCATGTTTTTGGACTGCTGGGAACGTCTGCATTTTCAGGCTGAAGATTAGGTAACCGAAGAGCACTTCAGTCTGTAGAAAATACCCGTCCGCAGACAGCGGGGAAGATGGACCCACTATCTGCAGGATTCCGGTGACGGCATTTAAATAATTTAGTCTGCAAAGCCTGAGTAGTTCATGGCATTGAAAGTACTCCCGTCACTTTTATGCTGTGAAGTATGAGGTACTTGCGTTAGTTGTTTATGCTGTGGCGTAAGTTTGACATTTTTCTTGGGGGTGGTGGTCTAGCCCAATGTGTCAGCACACCACTGTCTGCCCCGGTGTGAATTTCCCTCTCCAGATATCGGACTGTTCGGACCAGATGCGGGTCGTCTCTGACACCAGGAAACAAGGTGTGAGGCTTTGATTTGAGCTGTGGCCAGATACTGGCTAAACTTCATGGGCAGGAAACCAGCAGGATTAGATGTGGGGTGGAATTCCTGCGTAGTGTTTCTCATCATAAAATATCATTTAATCTCGTATGAACTACTCATCAATGCCTCGCCCCGCAGTGCCATGTTTGAGTAGCCGCGTAACGTGACGCCACAGCCATCATCCTCAGCCCGTTCAGTAAAGGCATCAGCAGCTGCTCTGCTCATCCTTTGCGATGAATAATCAGCTGTGAAAGTGAGTGCGTCGCGGGCATTTGGGGGTGCATGATGACTGCAGCCTCCCAGTACACTGATGCTAATGTGGGTCAAAGACAGGCTTCTCCTCCGGGCCCGGTCTAACGTTCTGCGGTCACCGTGGCGCTTTGACCGGCGTGTCCTTCGGTGACGGTCCCACCTCACCGCCACCAGCTGCCGGTTAGAGCCACGCTGCCCTGGCAGCAGTCGTTACTGCCGTCTGGCTTACGTGATGAATGAGAGTCTGGGGAGGATGAGCTGGTTCTCATCTCTGGAGCTTGCCACCCTGTTCTCCACGTCTCCTGAGCTGTCGCTGCAGCAGCCTGAAGGGGAAGTGTGGGTTACATTATCGTTAGGGATTGACAAGGCAAAAGACTAGGAGAAAGATTTGCAGGGGTAGGGGATTAAGATTAACCCCCCACACACCTCTACACCTACCATTTTTATAGTTCTGATAGACCTTAAAAAATGGCCATGGACAGATTTGAGCAGTTTTCACGATTTCTCAAGTCACATTTTTTTAAATCATTTAATTTTTGGTTTCACTGGGTTATGCCCTTTCAATTATCTTCTCTTTTAATGCTTGTATGTGATGTGGACCGAATCGACATTTGATCACAGACCTTTATTTCCATTGATTTCAGTTTGCCTTTGAGATGAGGCAGGGGGGGGCACAGATCCAAAGGGAAGCCTTAACGAGCTCTCGTTATTCAACAAAAATGTCCCAGATCATTACTGGAACAAAATAGCTGGTATTACTGCCTCATTCACAGAGATAAAGTCTGTTCTGTCTCATGTTATGACCTCAGCCCTCGTAATTGCTCCCAGATTGTGTAACAAGGAGAGGAACCTTACAAAAAGTCTGCTTTTCAGCCGAACCGAAAAAAGACACACTGTAACGTGACATCGCCGGCCGGCTGATTGCTGACCTCTTCAGGTCGGTGGGGGCTCACACTAATGTTGCTGTAAAGCTTTCACTGTTGAAAATAGTGAAATTCCTGACAGGTCGAATAAAGAGCTCTGAGGATTGTCAGGTCCTCATGTGTTCAGTGTCTTTCTGACACCGTTACTTAAAGAGCTGCTTTGAATTTTGTTTGAATTCAAAGGACAGTTCTTCGAAATGAAGCGTGCTTTTGATAAGTATTAAAACATTTAAACAATGAGCACAGGAGGCTTCCTGTGCATCTCTGTTTAAGAGTGTTAATTAGTTTTGTCCCAATGAATTGCGTTGAGCTGGTCACGCTGTTTTGGCTCAGGTTAGAGATGCAGACGTGGTAATGCGGTAAAGGGCTATCGGGGGATGGGACCCCCATTTCTGGGCTTTTGGATTTTTAAATCTTGGGAATTTTAGCATAGCAGCCTCTTGACTGGCAGTGATGACAGGATATATCGGATAATGCTGGGAGATTACCACAGCCTTACTGGGTTCAGTTATAACCAGTAGGTCTGCTTCTATCTCTCAGTCAGGGCAGATGCACACAGAGGTCGAGCCAGAAAATACTGCAAGCAGTGAGATTCATGGATGACTTTACTCAGTGTGTTCACTTGATATCGTTTTCGGTCCATGGCTTTCTGTATAGGGCAGCCATGGCATGTGGTTCTCACTGTTTGTCAGCCCCCCAGGCAGTTCAGGAGCATTGAACAAGCATCTGAATTTTCCTCACACCTGCACTTCCTCCACTCAACCTGTTAGTAATGATTGAGTACATTTGGTGTCTGGTAGTGTATCAGAGCAGCAGCCCATTCTGCTGCCCATGATGGGTTTTTGGCACCAAACTTCTTCCCCATTGCTTCCAGTATTCTGTGGTTGAGTTGAAGGTAGCTAAGTACTTAGTTTACGGGCATTTTGGTTGGAGGATGCTAAGTGTTTGGTACGGGGGTAGCTAAACGTTTGGGTTGGAGGATGCTAAGTGTTCGGTACGGGGGTAGCTAAACGTTTGGGTTGGA
>JAODKE010000138.1:25615904-25631663 GCA_026779605.1 Mormyrus hasselquistii
CTAGTCAAACGAACCGCGCTTTGGTGGTCAAACGCACTCGGGCACGGTTCACTTTGCCTAGTGTGAGTACACCCTGAAGGTGTGAAGGTGTCCCCAAATCAGTCGAACATCACAGCCCATCTTTCCCAAACTTTGTTGCACATGTCAGCCTCATCGCACTGAAAAATGTGAATGGGTGATAAAAACGTGCACAGTTTTGTGAACTGAACCATCAGACAAAGGTGGCCTCTCCTTTTGTGATTTGACTGCTTCTGACAGCTGATCTATTTTGTCAAACAGTGGAACGGATCAAGTCAAATCCAATCAAAGTAATTTATTTAAGTTTATTTGTTTGTTTTATCAAATGCACTACAATACAGCAGCCAGTGGAACAGTGCTAGAGGCAGGCAATGATGAGTTTTCCAGAGATCCCCCAATAAGTAAGTTATAGTAAAATATAAGAAAAATAAGTAAATATAGTGCATATTAAGTAAATATTGATCTGTTACACTATGTAACAGCCTAATAGTTCACATTACCATTGCACTGCGTGTCGGTTTTTAACATTAGCATCCACAGTTATCAATGAATGGCATTTCATCTTACGTCTTGCAGCAGAAGAGCGAGGGGTCTGGCTGTGAAGATACTTTAGTTCGGCCTGCTCCTTATAGCCGGACTGATGGACACTCTGGCCACTGCTTGTCATGCTGGCATGCTAAGGCTCGGTTAGCTACAGCTAACTCATCTTTTGATTTGCTGCTGGCAGGAAGCTCCTCAGCCATGATGATCTCAGGAGTCTGGGTTCCACTCACTTTATACTCAGCCCATTTCAAACCCGGATTCCCCAGTGGGCCACTTTTCAAATATTTCAGTATTCTTGCGTTACAGCACTGGGGCTGGGTTGGGCTTATGTCAGCATACGTGTCTTTGAAATGCTGCTTCTGGTTAAGCGTTCACAGCCTTCATTAGTATTGAGGAACGCTGTATTACTCATTACCAGGGCCCAAAGTGCCTCTCTCTGTGCCCTTGATGACACGGCCTGACGTCCGTCCCGTCTTGCGCGGTACCTCTGGGTCATCCTCCGTCTTCTGGCCTCCTTTCTTTGTTATTTCCTTCCGGCATCCTGACGCCAGCTCTTACGAGGCGCCTGCGGTGAGTAAAATGACCCCATCACGTTTGAAACCTGCTCAGCTCCCTGGCCAGCGCGGATAAAGGTGGAGCTGTGCGCTTAATCTGCGTATACACCCCCCCCCCAAGTCGCCAGGCAGCCCGTCCGTGTCCCAGGAAGTCTCCCGCTTGGCAGGCTGGGATTTGCCCGCTGGCCAGGGAGGTGCGGTGACTGAATGCCACGGCCAGCGCCACTGTGAAACAGGAGAGCAATGCCCTTCACGACAGAAACACCCCCCCGGGGATGTGTGGGGGGAGGGGGGCACCGCCACAGGTGCCCTCGCAGGTTTCCATGCCGACCTTGACCTTGAAATGGCTGTAGAGGATGGCTGGTTGTCATGGAGACCGTCAGTCCAAAAACCGAGAATGTGAGACGTGGGGTTTTGAGGACGACCTTCGCCTGCTTAGTGAATCCACGCAGATCCCGCGTGTCCCTCTGCAGCCTTATGCGGCCCCACTGTTATGGAGAATTCCGGTCATTGTATTAGCAGATTAACCTCCTTTCAGTAGATCCACACAATTTATTTACAGTCTTCCCCAATAGTAATTGTCATGCTGATAATGCGCTGTGCCCTGCCCCGCGGCAGTATGGCTAATTAAAAAGCCCCCCTATAATTTAAACTTAATTCAGCAGCTCTGTGTGTGAAATCCTGTGTCAGCAGGAGACGTAAACGTAATGGGAGTAGAACGACTCGCCGTGTACCTGCTCCGTGCCGCAGTTGCGGTCAGTCCGGGGGGGGAGGGTGGAGAGTGACTTGGGTGTTGCACATATTCTGCTCACATGGGGACTGAAGTCATACTCCAAACAGGTGTGGGTATTTGTTGGATAGCGGTTTTTGTATTGCATTTTTAATGAGCGGGTGTTTTTATTGTGAAAGCCTGTTCTTATTTTGTCTAGTTGATCTCATGGCACTGCAGTTATTCGTCATGAATGCCTGCGGAAGGCTGCCAGCTCCCCAGAATAGTCTTTGCTTCCTCTGAGGTATAATTACGACGCCGTCCTTGGCTCAGAGGAAAGTTGTACCTTGAACTTCCCTGAGTACAATGGGAGACAGTAAAGGTTCCTAGTAGCTCCTGGGTTTCTGTAATGTACGTGCTGGGGAATGGGACCAGGTATGTGAGCTTGACTGTTAGCAAGGTAGGTGTTCTGTGAATATTTCATGCCGGATAATCATTAGTCACAGATGACATCTACACGTGTCTGCCTGGCAGTCAGGCAAGCGAAGCAGGGGACCCTTTTGTAGGTACTGTTGATGAATGTATTGATAACTGATGTTCTTCAAAATGCTATTTTGCCAAAATGTGTTGTAATGCTTTCTTCAATTCTTGATTTTGATTTTTGTACTCAAAGATGCAGAATTACACAGTTTTATGTAGTTTCTGTTGTCCGGTGATTGTAACAAGCAGTAAATATGTCATACATCTGTAGTTGGTGAGGATTTACTACTTTCTGTACCCCAGGCCGGACCCTGCCCCACCAGTCACATTGTAGAGGGTGTCATTTCCCAAAAATGTCCCTGCTCTTTCTGTCCTTCACCCAAGCTGCTGTTATGGCCGCTGTAAATATAGTTTCTCAGGCTTCTAGGCTATGAAAGGGTCAAAGTTCATAACGGGGCTATACTGGACTGGCATTTATATTCGTAACCATGACGCATGCTTTTTTGTTTGTTTGGTTGTTATGGCAACCCTGTGAAGTGCTGATCATTAACGGTCCACATCCGTGTCTCTCTCCACAGCGTGGAAGGTGACGCGCCGTGCGGAGACGCAGGCCCCTCCCATGACGCCAGCTACGGCCGAGGCCCAGTGAGGCGCGGAGGCGCCGCCTTTGTCCAGGAGCGTGCCGAGGCACTGTCCTACGGCCCGCCGGGTCAGCAGCGCTCCCGCCGGCCCAAGCTACAACACTCTCAGTCCATCCTGCGCAAACAGGCCGAGGAGGAGGCCATCAAACGCTCACGCTCGCTCTCCGAGAGCTATGAGCTCTCTAGTGACCTCCAGGACAAGCAGGTACGGGCCACCGGCCCCCTTCCTGTAACCCCTGTCCATTAGCCCCCGCATGGCAGCCGCCAGCCACCCCCAAGCATCTGAACCTTTGTGAATACACTATTTAGCTAATTGGATGAGGCATGTGCGGAAGACCGCGCTTGGTTTTTAAATAACTCAGCGTTTTCTTTGTGTGTGTGATGATTCACACCTTTGCCTTTAATTGCGGTAATGCACAATGAGGAAATCTGAGAGTCAGGGACAGGAGAGGGACACGCAAGCAGCACCGTGGCTGTTTTCACAGTGTGAGGTCTCAGCTGCAGATGAGGTATGGACTTCATTTTCATGCTAACTTACAAACCGACTTCCAGCTCCCCCTAAGATTCAGTTAGCTCCGTCAGTGTGCCGCATGTAACATCGCCAGACAGGGTCATCCAGGACTCCGATAAACTGGATTAGCCCTGGTGTGTATTAGTTATTTTAAACTGCCAACATGGAGAGTGCACAGACACCCCCCCCCCCGAGTAGCTAATTGAAGGCATTGCATACGTGTCGAGTAATTGCACCTGTCATTTGAGCTCAGTCAATTAAGAAGTCTTTAACCGTCTGAAGTTTTATGAGATGTGCATTAATCACAATGCTGCTGAATTCTCATATCTGATTGGTCAGAAGGGTGCTGATTAACTCCAGTGCTGTGATGCATCCGGTATGTTCCGCAGGTGGAGATGCTAGAGCGTAAGTATGGGGGGCGTTTCATAACCCGGCATGCCGCCCGCACCATCCAGACGGCCTTCCGCCAGTATCAGATGAACAAGAACTTCGAGCGGCTGAGGAGCTCTATGTCGGAGAACCGCATGTCCAGACGCATCGTCTTGTCCAACATGAGGATGCAGTTTTCCTTTGAAGGACCTGAAAAAGTCCACAGCTCTTATTTCGAGGGCAAGCAGGTGTCGCTGACGGACGACGGTGCCGAACTTGGGGCGCTGGTGCAGGCCGAACGCGGCGACGGAGGCATCCCTGGCAACATGAAGTCGCCGACGGACCCGGGCGATTTCACGGACGCCATCACAGAACTGGAGGACGCCTTCTCCCGGCAAGTGAAGTCGCTGGCAGAGTCCATCGACGATGCGCTGAACTGCCGCAGCCTGCATGGCGATGAGGGCCCAGTGGAGGCTGCAAGGTCCCACTCCGACCGGGACCTGGAAGCAACCTATCAGGTAAAACCCTCGCAGGCCGGCAGCCGGCGCAAGCCGGACGAGATGACGGCCTCCTACAGCGACGTGACGCTCTACATCGATGAGGAGGAGCTGTCGCCCCCTCTGGCGCTCTCGCAGGCAGCGGAGCGTCTCTCCGGCACCGAGTCCGAGCCGCGACACCGCCAGCTCACCTCCTCCCAGGAGTACTGGGCGCTGGCCCACAAGGACGACAAGGGCGACACGGACACAAGCTGCCGCAGCACGCCCTCACTGGAGTGCCAGGAGCAGCGGCTCCGCGTAGACCAGTTGCCCCTGCTCACCATCGAACCACCCAGCGACAGCTCGGTGGAGATAAGTGACCGCTCCGACCGGGGCTCGCTCAAGCGGCAGAATGCCTATGACCGCGGTTTTAGCAGCCAGCAGGGCAGCCCCAAGCATGTCTCCCACGGGCTCCCTCCCCGGGGTCCGGCCCGCGACGAAGAGCCCCCTAGACACCGGCCCAGGCAACTGGAAGGCCATCTGGCCATCAATGGCACTGCCAACCGGCAGAGCAAGTCTGAGTCGGACTTCTCCGACGGGGACAATGACAGCATCAACAGCACATCCAACTCCAACGACACCATCAACTGCAGTTCCGAGTCGTCTTCACGAGATAGCCTGCGGGAGCAGACCCTCAGCAAACAGACCTACCACAAGGAGACCCGCAACAGTTGGGACTCGCCTGCCTTCAGCAACGACGTCATCCGCAAGAGGCACTACAGGATCGGCCTCAACCTCTTCAACAAGTACGTGATGTCACGGGGTCCTTCCTGGGTTAGAGTGTAGAGTGGCAGTTATGGACAAAATCTGAACTCTGATGGCAGTGTCACACTCATGAAGTGCTGAAACAGTTGTGCTGAACCTATGGGGGAGCCCCAACAAAAACAACACAACCCATCAGAGTTCAGACCCTTTCTTCATTATTTCAGTTTTACAGTGTCTATGAACCAGTGGTATCAAATATCTGAAGATGTGGAGCGCAGGTACAGCTATGAAAAGGTTCAGCAATTGTGATTCACACCCATAGTTGTGGCTTCAAATAATAGAATGGAACTGCCCTACAATGGCTCTGTTGGTTATTAGATACAATCAAGGAGCTGGAATTTGACCACATTTTGTACACATAGTTCCGAAAGCAATTGACACAAGGTCATGAAATCAAGTTTTTAATGAAAGGTGGTTTCATTTTCATCATGTTCTATAATTGACCTCAGCTGAGAAATAAATCCCAAAGCCCAAAATGCCGGGCACAGGGATATGTTAGCATGCTGGGATATGTTAGCATGCAGGGATATGTTAGCATGCCGGGATATGTTAGCATACAGGGATATGTTAGCATGCTGGGATATGTTAGCATACAGGGATATGTTAGCATGCTGGGATATGTTAGCATGCTGGGATATGTTAGTATGCTGGGATATGTTAGCATGCAGGGATGTGTTAGTATGCTGGGATATGTTAGCATGCTGGGATATGTTAGCATGCAGGGATATGCTAGCATGCTGGGATATGTTAGCAAGCAGGGATATGTTAGCATGCAGGGATATGTTAGTATGCTGGGATATGTTAGCATGCAGGGATATGTTAGCATGCAGGGATATGTTAGCATGCAGGAATATGTTAGCATGCAGGGATATGTTAGCATGCAGGGATATGTTAGCATGCTTGTGGAAGGAAGTAGATGCTATCAGATGGAAAAGAGGTAGGATGCTAAATTGTAGACACACTCCCTAGCTAACTGTGATTAATGCTGTTTACCTTTGGAAGAATGTTGCTATTTTTAGCACCATAAAGAGGTTTACAAACATTTTCTGATTAGAATGGTGATAGATGGGATATTTGCAATGTGCGTCAACTTGAATTTGTGAAGATACCCATTTTCTAATATTCACTGTGTTGTTCTGAGTGTCTGAACATGGCAAAGTCATTCGAATAAATTGGAAAAGTTTGTTTGAATTCCAGGGAACATGTGACAAGGACAAATGTAGCATATTATACTTAAAATTGGATCTGAAATGTGTGATTTATAGTAGATTGTCTGATAATGCAAATAGCAGCAGTGGTGCTGATTGCTAACAGACACAATATGAAACTGCTAAGAATGAGCTATTCATCATTAAATATAAATGCTAATTTATGTCTGCGATTGATCTGAGGCTAAATTTGGTGAGAATACTGGCAGTTAATAATGATATTCCATCACACCTTTCTGATAATACGGCCGTGCTGTACTTATTACAGCTTAATGCTGCTTTCTACTGCCATCCTAATAAGTGAAAAGCAGTAACCGCGCATGCAACTCACATAAATAAGTAACAGATTGTAATGCATCCATCTTCTGACTGCTAATCATGGACAGTGGGGCTTGGTGCTTGTCCCAGACTGGATAGGGAAGAGAGGCAGGGGTGCACTCTGGGTGGGGGGCCAGTCCTCCGCAGGACACCTACACTCATGCGCATGCATGTACGCACATACAGTAAACACACACACACACACATATAGATATCTTTATCTTTGTGCAGAGTCTCCATTTATGTTTAGGGGCATAACCCTAATCCCAAACATGACGCCCTTAACCCCCACCCAGCCCTAACCTTAACCATAAGTAACCAAACAAAATATTTTTTTGATTGCATTCATAGATCTTTGTGGGTACCTGTAAATGGTCCCCACAATATCAAAATAACAGTTATTTTTGGTCCACACAATGTCATATACAGTAAACATAATCCTTGTGCACATACACAAACACACTATGGCATCCTTAGGAATACCAGTGCACCTAACTGCATGTCCCAGGTGCAGCACGAGGAGATAATGCAAACTGCGCACACATGCATGCAGGGGTGTGGCTCGAACCCCCAGCCCTTAGGGTGTTCATCAACAGCGCCACCTACTGCTGTGCTTCCACATGCACAACTCATTTCAGTGCTTATTTATAGCACACAGTTGCAAATGTTTATACATTTTTGTCTAGGTATTCTTAAAATAAATGCTACTGGTGTATTTACATATTATTGTTATTAATATTGTTAATGAAAAAGTGGTTTATAAAAATATAGAAATAATTGTAAATTTTTAATTGCGACTTAAACATGCTCACATCTGTTTGCCTTCACATGTTTCTGAGAATTCATGCATGCCTGCATTTATCGTGTGTATAATGTATGCTTGCACACGCATGTACGTCTTTAAACATGCTCATGTGTCTGTTAAGAAGCCTGCATGCACGGCGTGCCTGTCTGCCTGCCACGTGACACTCCTCACAGCGTGCTGACATATAGGATGATGGATTCGGGTCCTTCCGTGGCTGTGGGTTTGCAGAAATGTCCCTCTTGTGACAGTCTGTCGGGTCACACGTGCCCAGCAATCTGGGGAGAGCCGTCCCTTCTCATGTCGGGATCACAGCCGTGCTTTTTGACGTGTTTCCAGGAAGCCGGAGAAGGGGATCCAGTATTTAATAGAGAGGGGGTTTGTTCCGGACACGCCTGTGGGCGTCGCCCACTTCCTGCTCCAGCGGAAGGGTTTGAGCCGACAGATGATTGGAGAGTTTCTGGGCAACCGGCAGAAGCAGTTCAACAGAGACGTTCTTGAGTGAGTACAGCCCCGGAGCTCCTCACAGCACACCTGCGAGGTGTCTGTTCGCTCTGACGTCAGTGCTAGAAGATGTGCTGTACATTATCATCACCAGAGCTTTGTCCTGTACCTCCATTTTCTCAATTTTCTTCACGCCCTTCTTGCCAGTCTCGCAGGGACTTGTCTGCTTTCAAAGATACCGTGATTTGAATCTTTTTTATAATTCACCATTGAATTCAATTTTATTTGGTCACAGATAGTATTCAATATGTTTCTACACTGAAAATAAACCTTTTAAATTCTGTGTGAAATACAGATCCGATTGCAATTTTGAGCTTCTTCTCAGGAATTACAATTTTCCCAATCTGAATTTTTGCAGTAGCTTTGCAAAAACACCCGTCAGTCTCCAGTACGATGACAGTACCGGTCCCAGTTTCCTGCTGCAAGCGATGACAGGGACGGCTAAACCAGCCATCCCATTGCGGGTGACATTATGCAGTTAAACTGTTATCACTCTATATGGGCTCATCGTGCTTGTAAAGGTCCCGCTGGACTCCTCTCAACTCTGGATCAAAGAATGACTTAGGCTTTTAAAGAGAATCAAGCAGTTATAACCCTGCACTGTAGGGAGCAGTAAATATCTGCCTCTGATGGCCTAACCCAGCCTGAAGTTACTAGTAGTGCCTTACCTCTACTGTCTTTCAAACTATTCAGAGATTTATGCATTAGGAGCAGCAAGTCAATACTCCTACTTCTGGCAAATTGTCTGTGGTCCTCAGGTTGGCATCACGGTAAAAGCTGAGATCTCATTTGCCCAGAAATGTTTTGTCTTCCTGTCAAGGAATTGATGGAGTCTACTGGCTGTTACACTCCATCTTTTTGTGTCAGGTGGTCACACTGTAAGATTTCACATGTCTGATTCACCTGTCTGGCCCTGAAATTTATTGAAATTTCAATTCATAGTGTATTCCCATTAATTTCAGTGTATTGACACATGGGGCACACAAAGACAAAGGCCTCCCCTTCTTAAATGTGTTTAAGGCCAGATTCCTAAGCAGAGGCTGTTGAATTATGACCGTAATGTGAGCCATCTTCCCTTACTGTTATCTGGTGTCCCTTTGCAGCTGTGTGGTGGACGAGATGGATTTCTCAGGCATGGAACTGGACGAAGCTCTCCGGAAATTCCAGGCTCACATCCGGGTCCAAGGGGAGGCTCAGAAAGTAGAGCGCCTCATTGAGGCTTACAGGTGAAGTGCAGTTTTGGAGTTTAAAGGATATAACGTCAGATGGTTACAAAGGTCCTAATTCTAAAGGTCACGTGTCATTAACTCTGACACACAGCAATACCTTTATGCTGATCCTTTCTGCATACAGGGGAGAATTGCGAGTTTATTGGCTGTAACAACTATCCTACCATTTCAGCAAAGTAGAGAGCTTGCTGGAAGCAAATTGCTAGTGGCTTTTCCTGAATGTGATTGCTTTCTCGAAGAAACATAAATAAATGTAATCTGGTTCACACACATTTCAGTCAACATCTTGAAGAGGCTGCACATATACTCTTGTGAATATTGTGATGTGGTTCCCATCTTCAGAACCTCCAGAAGATCCTTTGTATTGGGTTTCCTATCTGGCAGGAATTGCCTTAAAACTGGCTGCTTTGCAGAAATGGCCAGTGGTAATGGCAGTAATCCAGTGGCAGTGGGATATTTCAGAGCCGTGTTTTGCTGCTGGTTCATTGTCCTCTTCAATCGCATCCCCCACAGTCAGCGCTACTGCATCTGTAACCCCGGAGTGGTGCGACAGTTCAGAAACCCTGACACCATCTTCATCCTGGCCTTTGCCATCATCCTCCTCAACACCGACATGTACAGCCCCAACGTCAAGCCCGAGCGCAAGATGAAGCTGGAGGACTTTGTGAAGAACCTCAGAGGTTGGCCGCCAAAATCAGGGCCTTGCGACTAAGCCAGAAGAGCCTTCCGGGCTCCCTCTGTGGTTTCGTTACTTATTGCCCTGTCATACGTACTACTTGAGAACTCAAATTGAATTTACGAATGCATTACGGCTTGATTAATAGGCTCTTGACAAGCACGGCTCATCGCTGCAGCCTTGGCTGGGTAGCATGGCTGGCTGAGGGAGGCCGCATGGTCTCTGCTACACTGCTGCACAGCGTCAGCTTTGACTTAAAAGCATTTACGGCAAATGCTGAGTGTGGCTGGTTCGTTTAGGACAGCGTTTCTCAAACCGGTCCCCAAGGACTGAGTTGAGAAACATCAATTACGGACATAAGCCTGACCCAGAGAGGGATCTGCAGTCCACATCGGGAAGATGCTCCTCGGTGTATGAGTGCATGTTTGTTTGCATGTATGCGTGCCAGAGCAGTGAACACTTGCTGACGAAAAGTTGGCCCCGCTAGGAGTTGATGACGGTGAGGACATCCCCCGGGAGATGCTGACCGGGATCTACGAGAGGATTCGCAAGCGGGAGCTGAAGACCAATGAGGATCACGTGTCCCAAGTGCAGAAAGTGGAGAAGCTGATCGTGGGGAAGAAGCCGGTGAGTGCATCTCTGCTGTTGGGCCGCCACCACTTTCCTATCCAGGCCTTTGTCAGGATGATCCATGGAGCAGGACAGATGCAAGCAGGGAATCGCGGGGATTCTGAGAAGCAGCCGAGATTCTAATCAGCTCCTGGAGCAGCCAATGTTGAAGGGTTAGCAGAGGCTGAGAAATTAGTTTGTACTTCAATAGTTTTTTTTCCCCCCACAATTTCATGATGCCCGCCTGAGACCTTCATGGTTGAGGTGTTTAATATCCCTGAAATCCTTGAGAGTCAGGAAGCTGAGATTTTCGGATGCTCCCAGTAATGACCAGTGGGATTCTGCTGTCCACAGCGACTCGTGTAGGTGTCCCCAGAATCATTTTAGATTTACCCGAAATCACTCATCGTTTGCAAGCTTATGCGTCTGTCGATAAATCGCTGGCTGACTGGGAAGGTAACAGATTCATACAAGTGCTAAGGCAGGCAGGTCACTTTACTGAGGCCAAAGATAATGAATAATTACTTATATAATAATAATAATATATAATTAGTGCATAACATCGAAAAGCAAGGTGTTGCGATACATGTCCCGTTTAATCTAATGTCCAAGGAGATTTGATACATGAGAAGAAAATGCAATGAAAAATTGAAGGATTTAAAAATGTGCATCTCGTGTTTTCCCAGCAGGAGAGTAACAGATAGATTTGTGATTAAAGGGGTTGCAGTTGCTGTGCCCTTGAGAATTATACTTAGCTTGAATTGTTCCAATAAGATATCAAGGCCTGCCAGCAAGGTTGCAGGTAATATTTGATACAAGCAGCTTCTATGCAATGAAATATCATCAAATCATATCTCTGGCAGAACCGTGGTGAGACGTTTCACTTCATACTCCGGAGCTGATGTTTGCTAGCTCTTCTTCTGAAGCCCTCTCTGTTCTTGCGTTGCAGATCGGCTCTCTCCACCATGGCCTGGGATGTGTGAGTGTTTCCTTTCTCTTTTAGTCATTCACCTTCACCTTCACTGCTTGTTCACCAAAACTGTGCCTCTCTGTCTTCTATTAGAAGCAGATTTAAAGGGCTTATGTTCATGTACTGTAAACCTCCAGATCAGTGTTTCCCAGCCCACAGACAGCACATGTTTTTTGGCTTGTGGGAGTTGTACTTACACAAAAATGTTCTGAGGGCAGAAGGAAAAATTATTGATTCAGAGAGAGAACCAATCATATTGTAGAGGAGATGGGTCCAAGCAACTATAATTGGTGCGACCAACCAATCAGATGTCTTGTTAGTAAAACTCCCATGAGCATGTTTCTGCTCCCTCCCAGGTCCTGTAGCAAAAATGTGAACTGTCCTCAAGGGAGCAAAAACATGACCTGACAGTGGGTCCTTGAGGACCGGATGTGAAAACACTGCACGAGATGAATGCCATTGTTACGGCAAGCAATAAAAGTCTCCGTTGGTATCGCTTATTCCCATTGCATACTGAGCATGTGGTCATGAGCTATACAAAGAAATTTGGGTTTTCTGAAGTTCTGAAATTGCTTCCAGCACAGCAGTAAACTACACTGTTTGCTCAGTTTTCATCTTCCATAAACAGCCTATGGTCTGGAAATTTATGTATGCTTTGGTCAGGGAACCACCATCTTGCGCCACACTCAAATTAAGAGGAGCTAGTTGCTTAAGAAATAGCACTTTCAATTGAGTAATAACTAGAAACGGAGATCATAGATTAAAATTTTTTCTGTGGAACTTCTCAATGAGCAATATTGTAATGCATCTTGTTCTCCATGTCAGCATTTCTCAGCACTGGTCCTTCTGATGAACAGTGTCAACTGATGTTATTAATTTAGTGAGCAACTGTGAAAACAGGAACACATCAGGGGTCTGTATCACCAAGCCGGATTTCTCGCTTAGCCGGATAACTTGTCGGATTTAAGGTAGTCTGGGCTAAATGTAATTTAACAAAGATAAATTCTGACAAGTTATCAGGCTAAGCAAGAAATCCGGCTTCGTAATACATTTCCCAGGGAATGTGAGATTTATTTAGGGATCATGGTCCTGTCAGACACACAAGCAACATGAAAAAAGGAAACGATCTTGCTGCAGGGACACGGATGTATCCAGAAGCTGTGGTCGCTGTAATGCGGTCATGAGGGCTCAAAAAAATGGAATTTACCAATTATATACACTTCAGTGAAGAACAAGGGATAAATGCAAGTGATAAGCAAAGAAATCCTGACTACCGCTATGAAGATGACTACTGTCAAGTGCTCATTTGTAACTGAATTACACTCAGTCGGTAATGGCTGTAGCCTTTGAACAATTATTTACTGATGAATATAATAAAAAATGAAACTAATAAATAATAAATTAACAGTCTATTAGATATATTGCCTGAATTGGTCAAATGTAAATGGAACGGCCAAATTAACAGAATGTTAGTATTAATATATCATAGTGCTGTCTCAATCAAACCTAATTAACTAAGAACTCCACCCCCAAGAACCTGAGTGCATTTTGTTTGGCCAGAAATCCTGAACGAGAGTATTACAGAAACCCTAAACTGAAGGTCAAGCTGTATGTATGTGTTTTGTCATTGTTATTTGGGCCTTTTGATTTAAATAACGTCATTGTCACTTACATGGTCGGTGTGCATATTTCACAGTAATTTAAGATGCTGTTGCTTCCCACATGTCGCATCAATTATTTACTCATCAAATCAATCCTCAGATGACTGACTTGGCCATTAATTGAAGGCTGAAACTGTATTTTAAAGAGGTCCTGTAGGATTAAATAGCACATGTGAGATATCAGCAATTAATGTGATCCTTTGAGCAATTAAACAAATCCGAGAAGACAAATTACGGTAAATAAGTCATGCGAGAACCGACGCATTAATTAGTAAATCGAGTGAAACCCAACCAGGCCATCAGGGATCCTCGGATGGTCCCATCAATTTGCCGGCCTCTTGTTATGCAGCGATGCTTCTTTTTGAAATCTCTCTCGGATCCACAGGCTCGTCTGCCTCTCCCTCGCCCATCCTGACGTGTGCCTGACTCTTTTCCGTGTAGGTGCTCTCCCTGCCCCATCGCAGGTTGGTGTGCTATTGCCGACTATTCGAGGTCCCGGACCCCAACAAGCCCCAGAAACTGGGCCTGCATCAGCGGGAGATCTTCCTGTTCAATGACCTGCTGGTGGTGAGGGGACTCCTTACGCTTTCTGTCATCTTCCAGCACTGCAGTGGCCCTTTACTGCTGCTTTGCCTAGGCGAATTAAATCATTAAGGCTATTCAGAATTTCCTCAAAGAGGAGGGAGGAGTAATTAATGTGCTTTCTTACTGGGAAGCAGCAATGTACCTTAATGTGTTACACCATTTGCTGTGATTTGCCGGGAAAAAGAGAACAAGGCAAATTTTTTTTGTCTCTTTCCAGCTGTGTTTTGGGGTTATAAATAACATTAGGGTATATTCCTTATGAACAGAGAAATAAGAAATGTACTTCCTCTGAGAACTTTTCAATGTCAAAGAAAATTGTAGATATCAATTCAGACTCCCCTGTTGTGAGAGTAAATACATTGCAGACTCAAACTGTGTTGTTATTGCAGATGTTATTGTTATCGATGTGAAATCTCCAGTCTCGGCTCCACGTATCATGTTGAAAATATCAATAAAGCTTTGAAATTCCAAGATAGGGTATGAAGGGGGCAAGTAATCAATATGAGACCCAACAAAAATAGGACAAAACTATGTTTATTGATCACGGCAAAGACATCTGGGGATGACCTCTGTATGTCCGATCTGCCTCTGATTTAGGTAACAAAGATCTTCCAGAAGAAGAAGAACTCAGTTACATACAGCTTCAGGCAGTCCTTCTCACTGTATGGGATGCAGGTGCTCCTCTTTGAAAACCAGTGTAAGTGAGATCCATAAGTACACCCTTCATTGACATCAGATCTTCTGTGAACTCATGTCATTGTCCTCCTCAAAGACCATGTGCTGGAGCCTCAAATTACCCCACTGACAAGTGTTATGTGAGAGGAGGAGACTGTAGCGCTTCAGTTTCTGATAAACTTGGGTATTCTGTCCAATGTGAGCATCGTACTCCACACTGACTAAGCCCTGTGCCGTCCTGAAGATTTCTTGCCTCCCTCCTTCAGATTATCCCCACGGAGTCCGACTCACCTCCGCCGTCCCTGGTGCGGATATCAAAGTCCTCATAAACTTCAATGCCCCCAACCCCCAGGATCGCAAGAAATTCACGGACGACCTGCGAGAATCCATCGCAGAGGTCCAGGAAATGGAGAAGTACAGGATAGAGTGTGAGTTTCCCCACACGTGCTGTGTGACTCACCAGTCATTAGAAGGTCGCTGGTTCAGGTCCCAGGGTTGGCAGAACGATGTTGAGCAAGGCCCCTAACCCCGAATGCCCCAAGGACCAGCTGTCCCACCTTTCTCAGAAAAAAACTGCCTTGGATAAAACTGTCTAATAGATATACAGTCAACCCTTCCACATTGGGGGGGTTGGGGGTAAAGACCCCCTGCGATCTGGCAAAGCCATGTAAAGTATTTTTTCCTCTTGCTGAACAAATCCAGCATCACTGCAAGATCGCTGTGAGATCACTGCAAGATCGCTGTGAGATCACTGCAAGATCGCTGTGAGATCACTGCAAGATCGCTGTGAGGTTTCGCATCACTCAACATTTGGTGTGTCGTCTGCTAGCCTTCTGGTGTAATCTGCAGCTTTTGCAAGACTAACGAAAACTCCCCAAAAATTCCCCATTTAATTGCTGGTACTGACCCCATGACAAATGGAAACCGCGACAGGGAAAGTTGGGATGCAGGATGGTGGACTATATACAGTGTTTGTGCAGTGAGGTATGGGGGATGATATTTAATAGGATTTCATAAGTTGCTCAAGGAGGATGAATTAAGGCTGAATAAGGAAATTAAAGCTTGAGTGACTGTGGATCCGAGAGAGGTTTTAAAAGGATCACATCCCCTGCAGAGTGACTGTGGCTCCGAGAGAGGTTTTAAAAGGATCACATCCCCTGCAGAGCACCTGCAGAGTGACTGTGGATCCGAGAGAGGTTTAAAAAGGATCACATCCCCTGCAGAGCACCTGCAGAGTGACTGTGGATCCGAGAGAGGTTTAAAAAGGATCACATCTCCTGCAGAGCACCTGCAGAGTGACTGTGGATCCGAGAGAGGTTTTAAAAGGATCACATCCCCTGCAGAGTGACTGTGGATCCGAGAGAGGTTTAAAAAGGATCACATCCCCTGCAGAGCA
>JAODKE010000138.1:25654689-25668863 GCA_026779605.1 Mormyrus hasselquistii
ATTTGTCTCCAGTCACATGACCTCCCTCTCATCATGTCTTCATGCCCCTCATTTGTCCCCAGTCACATGACTTCCCTCTCATCATGTCTTCATGCACCTCATTTGTGCCCAGTCACATGACTTCCCTCTCATCATGTCTTCATGCACCTCATTTATCCCCAGTCACATGACTTCCCTCTCATCATGTCTTCATGCACCTCATTTGTCCCCAGTCACATGACTTCCCTCTCATCATGTCTTCATGCACCTCATTTGTCTCCAGTCACATGACCTCCCTCTCATCATGTCTTCATGCCCCTCATTTGTCCCCAGTCACATGACTTCCCTGACATCGTGTATTCCCTGGGCAGAGTATAAAAGGAGGAAGTGAATTGTCATGCACGAGTGCCCCGTCAACCATTCTGTTACTAGACAGGAGACCTGTAAAACAACAGTGTGTCACACAACTACAAATCTTATCAAGCATATCAAGCCTGACCCTGGGGAACGATTCTATCGACCCGGGGCGTCCGGGAAGTCGATGAGGCGTGCTATGTTATGCGGCTTAAGTGTGGGAATATGGGGCAGGATGGCCCGGCCCACCATGGCTCCGCAAATGGCAGCATCGTTCTGGTGTGTTTACCGAGGATCTGTGACTGACGGTGTTCCTCCCACATCTCTTCACGTAGCTGAAGCCAGCGTCAACAGCATATATGAAATCCCACGGTATCTTAGTTGCCTCAAGCTCTGTTGTTTCCTGGGCGGAAAATATAATATATTAAAAATGGTTATACATAGATATTGCATATATTGTAAAATAATCCATTCATATGCAATGGTATATTTCCAAGAAGAAAAGACATTATAGCGGTACCGCACTTAACTGTATACACTGCAAAGTAATATCATTTAAAGACATTATAGCGGTACCGCACTTAACTGTATACACTGCAAAGTAATATCATTTAAAGACATTATAGCGGTGCTTTTTCAATAAAGGGGAGTCTGTGCTGGTTTATTTTAGAAAAGTTAAACTGCTGTCAAATTTAACCATTTCAGATGATTGTCTTGTGAATCTCTCTAAATTCACTGATAGAAAGAACTACATGTACAATGGCAACTGCCTGCTCAGTAGTCAGCCAGTTAATCTAGCAAACAGAATATGATGTTTCTTTAATAATGCGATTATTAAGTCATTTAGACAGATGTACACACACATACACATACAGATACAATACTGTGCAGAAGTCTTAGGTAGTCAAAAGAAATGATTAAAGCTATTAATCTGCGTGGTAAATGCACGTTTGCTTAGAACAAAAGACACAATTTAACGTTAGATCATACACAAATTTACCGTAGCACAATAAAAACTAGTAATAATTTCTTCTGTTCTCCAAAAAAGTCACTGATATCTAGTTGGATGGCTGGATGAGCCATGTGTGCGAGATAGAGTTTGTACGTCTCGAGACAAACAATCAGGAATCATTTGTTCCTGAATTTCTTTGGATCTTGGCAAGATGTCTATGGGCTTTCGAGGCGCTTTTGGCCTACTTCTCTGTGTCAGGCAGCTCCTATTTAAGTGATTTCTTGATTGAAACAGGTGTGGCAGTAATCAGGCCTGGGGGTGGCGACAGAAATCGAACTCAGGTGTGATAAACCACAGTTAAGATATTTTTTAACAAGGGGGGCAATCACTTTTTCACACAGGGTCATGTAGATTTGGAGCTTTTTTTCTCCCTTAATAACGTAAACCTTCATTTAAGAACTGCATTTTGTGATTACTTGTGTTATCTTTGACTAATAGTTAACGGTTTTTGATGATCAGAAAACATTTTGTGTGACAAACATGCAAAAGAATAAGAAATCAGGAAATAGTTTTTCACACCACTGTATGTCTGCCTTATACACGCAATATTCAGTCTACACATCATCATGGTGCCTGTGTTAGTCACCTGATTTTTTAAAAAATATCTGTCCGTTGTATAATATCACAGTGCAGGAATTACACAAGTAACTGAGCACTCAGATAAACATTTGAATAAAAATAAATCGTAATGACAAACATACTCAGGTACAAAAAATAGGTTGCAAGTGACATTGCAGATTTATTTTTGGTCATTTATAAAAATGTTTGAAAGGGACAGACACGCATGGTGATGATGGACCAGTTAAGGCTGTCATTCGAGGTTGATGCTGCTTCATATAACTTTCTTTGAATTAAAACCTGTCAGCACCTGAAAGACCTGCAGTACTTAAAATGGCCATCAGGTGGCAGAACTGAAACTAGAAATAGCACTGCACTGAAAAGAGAAGCGATGTTGCTAATCTTTCTTTCTGGGCACTTTAACTCCAAGTTAGTAGGGCGTGCATAATACCTTAGTTTTTAAAAATGGAAAGATTTAAGTCTCACAGGCAATACTTAATAATCTGATATTGCACTTAATTTTAATTTTCATAACAGTGCTGTAAATGATGCCTTTGTTGCTGCTTATATTGCTTTGTCAACAGAAATTCCACCTTAAAAATACTTGGCTAAACCGCAGGTGATTTTTGTTACGGAGACATGGTGCATGGTGCATGGTTTTCTTTGAACTTGACAAGAAGGAGGTATCTTTAAGTTGTTAATGCTTATTTAGGTTACTTTATGCTGTACTCAGGTGATTGATGACCTGTCAGGATTTTAGCTGTACAGCTTCTCTCTTGTCTGTGGCCTTCTGGCTGTCTTTCCTGCTATGGGGAAGGAGGAGCCAATGGCAGAAGTCAAAACCTGCTGCAGGAAAAAGACACTACCCAGCCTAGCCAGAGGTGGAGCTGTGGAGCAAAAAGAGTAGAATAAAGATACACACCGTGTGCAAATAACACAATATACAACACATACAGAATATAAGCAGTATTATCATTCACATTAATCTTGATTAACTGTGAGTCATTGCTAAGCATCTCTGCGTCATCAAAAGCTCAGGTTACAGGTGAGTTATGGCTGTTTGGCTATTCTTAGGAGGCTGCTGTCTTCTTAGGAGGCTGCTGTCTTCATAGGAGGCTGCTGTCTTCTTAGGAGGCTGCTGTCTTCTTGGGAGGCTGCTGTCTTCATAGGAGGCTGCTGTCTTCTTAGGAGGCTGCTGTCTTCTTGGGAGGCTGCTGTCTTCTTGGGAGGGTGCTGTCTTCATAGGAGGCTGCTGTCTTCTTAGGAGGCTGCTGTCTTCTTGGCAGCCATTGGCCCATAAGTTTGTCGCTAGACATGGGTTTCAGTTTCCCATGGAAAGAGAGCCCCGTAATCCTTCAGTCATCATCTAGGCCCCATTGAAAAAGCTAGGGTGAGAGGGGCTCCTCTCTGACCAATCACAAGCCAGCCTCCTCTGGCACACGGGCGCAACACTGCTCTCTGCCTTAGGTAAGTATCATCCAAGTGGGGGTGGGAGGAGAGCGGGGGGGCAGAGGCGGGCCTGCAGGACTGGGGTAGAGGCAGCAGGGCTGGAACTCAGAAGAGAGAGAGAAAAATATACATCATCTCCTCCAATATAACGAAGCAGAGGCACAGAGACCAAAAGGTCCGTTACGCTTCTCCGGGTCATCTGCCTTTCCAGGTATCTCACTTCAGCCATTCTCCTGCTCCTCCTGTTCCTCTTTCTGCCAGCTGTTCAGTCACACCTTCAGATCTCAGAGTTCATGCTCTTCCAGTTTATCTTTCCATCATGTTCTTACAGCTAGAGAACATTGAAGAATGAGGGACCTACTCCGAGTCTGTCTGCTGCTCCAGCTCCCAGGTACCATTCCAACACGTGCCTCTCCCTCACCCCCCTGCCTGCCAGTGTGCCGGTGCGGGGAGGACGGATCTCTGCTGCAGGTGGACTGCTCTGAGCGCGCTCTGACGCTGGTGCCACTGGGCCTCAGTCCCTACACCTCCTACCTGTGAGTATCCAGGCACCAGCAATGCCAGTATTTCAGATGTTCTAGTTTTTTGCTTTACCTTAGCTCTTTTAGTATGTTTTGCATAGAAATCTTCACCATGTCACATTGCAAGTGTAACTCAGACAATAATTAATAGCTTTAGGATTACAATGCTCAAGGGTTGCCAGACTTGGCTTTTCAGTTTGACTAATGATGCCTTTTGCTAGCTCTGCTGTTGTGTGTGACAGATGATAGAGGTGAAAATGTATATTGAAGGATGAGAGACACAGCTGAACTTGTCTGTAATAGCTGACACACGGCCCAGATTAACAAATTAGGTCTTTGCATTAATTGTTTTTAAAAAAAATAATAAAAAAAACATAATGCAGCTTTTTTTGGTTTACAGCCTAAAGCAAAACCGGTCATTTCAGTTTCTGGATTGAGTGAAATTTGTATTTTTAGGTGTGAGTATGAGCCTGCACGTTAGCGTTCAGTCAATAGAAATTTGCTTATTGTGGTGTGACAACAAGGTAAACTGGGGAGGATTGCACAGAATAAACTGCTTTAAAAATGATTTAATTCACAGTATAACAGTCCTGCCTGATACTGAAGCTCGTTGAGTTCCCAGCACAAGTCGGAATAGCTTAACATGATCTCATCTGCATCTTTAGGAAAATGTTTTAGATTCAAGTCTTGGCTATATCTAGAACACACATTGCAAAACATTCATTTCTTTGGCTGATATTAAATGCATAGCAACAAAGTCACCATTAAGGTAAGATAGTGAAGATAGTGGAACAGAAGCTGAAAACTTTACTGCAGTCTGTAAAGACATAGATTAAACAGTTCACTTTAAAATAGTCTTAGGAAAGCAAATACAAATGTACTAGGTTTACCTGGACATTTATAATCAAAGTAGAGATCAGCCCCTCCCCCATTTTGTGCTGGAACCTGCTACCTTTCACTCACCATCCAGTTCATTATGCACTACAACAGTGACCAATAAATCTTAATTACGCTTTGACGGCTTTGGCCATACTGTGTTTATTCTGGTACGACTACCTACTGTAATTCACACTTGGATCTATATATTTCTCTGGAATGTTTTTGTTTTGGTCGACAGAGATCAAAGCCAAAGACTGAAGGAAAAAAAAAAAGCAACACCTGGAATCCATGACACAGAACGAGTTTCAGCTCATTGTAGAGATACCTCTGCTTTTTTTCTGCCATGACTGTTGTTTATTACATAACCTCTTACTGACATCTTTTCATGATATCATGTGTATATTCTAAAGCAATAGCCTGAGCCTACAGCTAGAAGAGTGCTGGGGTTGTTTTTTTCTTCAAGATGTTCTTCTGCTCGGTGGCGGAAAAACTGCACGGTTTATGAAAATGCAGATTTGAACTGATACTTTCGTTAAGAATTCAAGGCGGCCTGAGACCAGATCGAGTCAGACTTAGTGATCCACGCAGAGGGATGGTTCTGAGCGTGGGGCCAAATCTCAACGGGAGTGGATCGGGGAGAACCGAGGCCCAAGGTTCCGCGTCATGAGGACGAACTTCACCGGGCGTGATCAAGAGACACACTTTGTAACTGACGTGTTTAGTCGAACACGCGACTGCTCCTGGGCTGTACTCACATCGGTGTCCATTTTAGACGTCTGCAGGAGTCAAACGAATCAAAGGAGATGTTAATAAATGCAGGACACATATGGCTGTACTTGGAAGAAGCCTGTTAGCTGATCTGCGCTTATACTGGCCAGATGTCAGTGGGGTTTCTGGCAGGCGATGCTGAGTAAGAGCTCCGCTGAAAACGCTTGACAGTTTATAGAGATAAGCGTGGTTCCATAGGCCAGATCTTCACTTAAAATTCTCGATGAAACAAAAAACAGGTGATCGTAGTGCGTTCTAGCTCAGGACCATGCCGCACTTTGGACACGACAGATTCCAACCGCAGTGGCCGTTTTTTTGCTTTTGCCGACTCGCAGATGGTAAGGTTTCAGTGTGGTCCCATACAGGGTGATGTTCCAATAAAAATACATAAACAAATATGTGGAAAAATCTGGAAACAAAAAACTATTCAAGCATGCATTTTAAAGCTTCGCCAAGGATTTCAGGGCAATATATACTTATCCATCCAAGCAACTTACCTAGTAAAGGCCCACAGTGTCTGGATCCCATCCCAGGAAGCATGAGGCAGGGGAGCGTCCTGGACTGGGTGGCAGTCCATCATAAAGCACACACTCTCTGGCAACTTAAAGACACCCATTCACCTCACATTAGGTTTTACAGCCACAGGAGAAAACCCACACAGCATATATTAAACATGCGAACTCCACGGACCTGGTGGCGTGACAATGTAGTGCTGTGCCCTCATCATAGGCAGGGTTTCCAGCTCCCAGGATTACAACTCTCAGGGTTGCCAGTTCTCACACATCCCGCGTGACACACACACTTTCAGACTCTCAAGGTCACGCAAGAAATCTAACGATGAATCTATATTAATCCATTATAAACCTAAAATTATCTACATCAAAACTATTGGCGTAGTTTGCAAATTCTACAGTCTATTTTCAAGGTGATAAAACTTTTCCGTACATGTAAATGCACGTGCAGACTTGTTTCAAATTGATATTCTCATGGCAGCTGGCTGACCGAAGATGACCACACAGGGGGTGGTGAGTGGCTGGGGGGGGGGCTAAGCCTTTGTGCCTGTAATCAGAAAATCACTGGTTTGAGCCCTGGCCTCAGCAAAAAAGTCACATGACCATAGGTCCCTGAGCAAGGCCGTTAAGCCCCAGATCCAGGGGTGCCGCTCACTGGCTGATCCTGCACTGTGACCCCCAGCTTGCTCATTCCTGTCTATGTGTCTTTGTGTCTCACGGAGAACAAGATGAGGTAGGATAAGCGTAGCATTCCAGTGAATCACTTCATTTCACCATGGCATCCAGTCTTCAGGAAAACTGGAAATTTTAATATGAGCTATATGATTAATGTACTGAGATCTGCTGGCTTATAAGACCATGTCCTTTTTATTATTTTTATTGGGATAAATCAATCTATAGAAAAATGGTTTGTGTTTTAATCCATTTTTGACCTCCTCATCCTGAGCAGAATCAGACTGGTCTGGAGCAGAGGTACTGAAATGGCAGATCTGAAGATGGTCCAGATTTGAAATCAAACACAACCAGCATTATCGTTCCAGCCTCTCCACACCTGACAGATTTTATAGTGGAGGACCGAAATCTATTGAAAGGACCCCCCCTCGCCCCCCCCCATCCTTCCAGTCAGCAAAATGTACCCTGGAAAATTATATCAAGGCCAGTGGACCTCGTGTCACTATTGGAATCTGGACGTCCAGGTGAAGTGATTGAGTATCTCTGGTCTAGAGTCTATGCCAGGCAGCAGAGGGCATGATAAAACACCAGCCCACACACACAGAGCAGTTCCAAACTCCCATCCCTGGAGGTGTGAGGTAGCCGCACTCCGCACGGTGCCCCTGCGCTCTTCCTGTTTGTATGTCTGTTACTTCGAAATGCGTGATAAATGCTTCAGTCCTGCTCCAGGCACCTTCAACCAGACTGCCATCTATCATGGGTTAAGCATCCTATCATCCTACAGCCAGTCAAGAGTCTATTACAAGAATGACTTACACAATGGAAGAGCCACTTTCCATAAGTACTGTCAAAAATAACAATATGTCCAGTCATTCATGTCTGCTTCAGTGAAAATTTCTCTGTTACAGCCTAGAGTCACCAACCCAAAATGGAAAGAGTTACCGTTCCTGTGCTTCTAGAGCTAGCGGTGCCATCTACCCAAAATTCCACCCTGATGTCAGCTCAGTGAATCACCAATTTAGTGTGCTGATTCAACTAGTGATGCTAAATCTCTGTGGTGTTACGTGCTTCTATTTGGATGTTTTGAATTGAAATTGCTTAGCACTGCATCAGGCCCCCCTCTCTTTAATTTACTTTTCGCATGACATCACCGCATTACAGACAATGTCCTTTTCTTGTTCCCGCTCACTCACGTTTCCTCGATTGCGGCTTTTAGGGGGATCAAGGTCAACAGTCCACAGTAACTATAAAGTAAATCCCAGAGCTGCTCAAAAGATGTAGGCCTGAAGGTGACGGAGCATACTGAGCATCTCGGGTTCATGATTCCCGGCACCACAAGGACCCACATGATCGATTCTGTATAAAAAGCCACAAAATCTTCCACTTGATTTTTGGTCTCTTGTGTAAGTCATAAAAACTTTTGGTATAGTAACTTTGCCACAGTGGCAAAACTAAGGAAGAGCCCCAACATCTCTGAAGAAATTTTAGCTCTAAAGCTGCTTGGCGTAGTTTCCATTCTTCCTGCTTTAATTTAACAGCCTCATCTTCTCTCTGAAGCCCCACGACTTGAAGCTGGATTCAGCATGTTTGAGCACCGAAGAGTCATATAGGGATGAAACACTTTTACCCTACAGAACTCCATGCATGAACGGCCAACTTGGTCATCTTGTAGCCAGATTGTAGCCAATGGTGATACGCTTCGTTACAAACAAAGACACACGCCCCTCAGAGCTGAAAATAAATTATAAAATTTGGCATGCAAAGTCATTAGGAAAGACTGTAATCATGTTAGAGATAAACATCAATAACCAAATTTCAGGCCATTGAGCTTCTCGTAAGGTTTGTGCTGACCACGTAATGTGAGTGAATATTAATTCGTGCTTATTTATGTACGCATTTACCAATTTTTCCATCTTTTGCATTTTAGCTAAACAAAATGTACTTTGTTTTCACTCTGAGGAAGCCTGCCTGATTAATGGTTCAGCCCAGCTTAAACGCAGACCAGAAACTTTCAGCACATTGAATTTGCATGATATGCACCTCCAGCTGTAATGAAGCAGTGCATTCCATTGAGCGGGACTCATGCTAATGTGACTATATCAGTGGGCTGGTAACAAAGTGTTCATGTTTAGCATGTTGCTAATTTAGGCTCTTCAGCCATTTGATGTGGCGTCTGTTTCAGAGTGCTGATTCAGCCAGGAATCCCCCAAAGATAACAAACATCAGCACCTCTTTCCGGCCACGTCGAGTCAGTCAGTAAAGCATCATGTTCACCTAGCAAACAAGGTCCAATCAGATCTTTACTGCTTAGTATTTCTTGGCTTTGCAGCTCATTCGTGTCTATTTATGTGTCTCTGGCTGGGTGTGATGTGGTAGCAGGAAATAATGCAAATACTGTTTTTGTTATGTGTCACAGTCAGCTCTTCATCTTTCTGTCTCTGCTGAAAGTACTGAATTAAATGTGTAAAGCACTGGGTTTGATGGTCCCTTGGCCTCCCTACTCACCATCCACGGAGCTAGGGGTTAGTGTGTAAAGCACTGGGTTTGATGGTCCCTTGGCCTCCCTACTCATCATTCAGGTAGACATTAGACCCCCTCCCCCCATCTCCAATTAAGACCTTATTGTAGCTCTTTGATAATCTTTACATCTGCTCCCAATCGCTCCACATCAAGCTCAATGTGACGGATATGTAGGAGTTGCTAGTGGATGTTCTTTCTACCTGAGTTTTTTGTCCCTTGTTACTCCCTGTAAGAAGATTAGTGACCTCTGAAACTTATTTACAACCTCTCAGTTGTGCAAGACAAAATCCTATATCTGTTTAAGATGTCTCTAGAGTATTCCCTTCCACTGGGTGCATGTACATGAGCTGAACGGTGATGTCCCTACTACTTAGTCCCAGGTGGCCTCTTTTGGAACATCTACATAAAACTCTTTATTGAACATAAGGGTTCCTTGGTTTTCCTTTTTATAATAGTGCTTAAGAAAAATGCACAGAACTGAGTTTGAAGACTAATACAAAGTTCAAAGGTGCGAATATCCAGGTAGGAGCTGGACGTAAGAGACAGTCGAGTCTGTGAAGCAGCAGACCTGGGGAGTTAAGGTCGGCTTGTCTGACCAAACAGAGATCCACAGAAGGTCCCCATAAGCCACCAGGACTGAATTCAAACAGACAAATACAATAACAGGTTGAGTTTAAACTCATTAAAGCAGAAGCTGGGAAGACAAGGCGCTTCAATGAAAATGAAAGTAAATATTTCGTACTACTTAGAAAACAAGATATATACCAGAATGGTCACTATAAAACAGGCTATATACCAGAAAGGTCACTATAAAACAGGCTATGTACCAGAATGGTTACTATAAAAGGCAAATTCCACCTGCTGAGTTATTTTAATGGCTTTCTCATCACAAGTGACAGACTGATTCTATACTTTTTTATGTTCCTTTTCCATTTTTAGAGGTTAATGAAATGCTGTAACTTTATCTTATATATATTGTATGCATGCATGTTTATTTTATAAAATTTCATAATGCACTCAGCCTAACAAAGTTATACATATGATAATCAATCCATTACACTGATACTGTTGTTCGGGACAAACCTCCTCTAACTGGTACCAGATTTCTTCTGCCTGAGAGTTAAACCATATTGGGGTGATTTGATTATTACTGGATGAGCAACCTGCGCAACTTTGGTTTTGTGGCTCTGCTTCACCCGCTGTTAGAGCTCAGCTCCTCTATTTTCAACATTATCTAGCACAGCCGAGTCGCTAATTGCCTGTGTTTTGTCCACATGTCTTCATGGACAGCAGCTGTTTCCTGGCACAAACCACATACATCATGATGAATGATTTGCCATTTATACAAGTACACTGGAATTCTGTACTACCCTCCCTGCTCTCCGTAGCCTGGGGGTCACAGTGCAGCATCAGCTAACATGCAGTGCCACTGGATAGCCTGGGGGTCACAGCGCAGCATCAGCTAACATACAGTGCCACTGGAGCTGGGCGTTAAGGGCCTCAAGGGCCCCCGGACATGTGACTGTTCTGCCAAGACCTGGGCTAAAACCAGTGATATTGCAATCATAAGCACAGAGACTTAGCTTGTGGAATTACTCACTGGAGCCATTTTTTCTGCCCCCTGTGTTGCTGCTTCTTTTTGGGGGGGGAGGGGGGCGGGCTGATCATTGACCATTGACCATGGACCAATCTGGCCTGCATTACTGTTGAGGTGGACATGCCAACAACAGTTCAAAACAGAACAGAGGAGGAGGACTTATGACCCATTGATCTGCACTCTTCCCTCTGTGTCCCTCTTCTGGACAAACTGGGGAGTTTATTCATGACCCTGGTCTGTATTTCTCCATTGCTCAGAGTGCCATGAAACAAATAAGGGTCCAAAGTGAAAAGCAACATCTCAGATCAACCTGGTTTTATGTTCAGTATATAAAAGTGCACATTGTAAATATGAAGTTTCGGGGTTCCTGTCTCCTGAGACAAAATCCTTTAACAGTTGGACTGAAGGTACATCAGCATTTCCATTCCAGTGGTCCTTAATCTACAAGTCCAGCTCTGTAGCCATCACATCTCCTGCTGTGTCCTTTATCCAGGCAGTGCTCATATGTTTAGTATAAATAGATATGAAAATTCTACAGTGAAACCGTGTAACGTGGCTTCTTCTCTTTCTCTTCTTTCTTTTAATAGGGATCTGAGCATGAACAACATCAGTGAGCTCCAGCCAATGGCTTTCCAAAATCTTCACTTACTGCTGGAACTGTAAGTACTGCAAACGGCAGCAGCAGTATGTCTTTGACATAAAGTCTCAATACGTCTTGCTGAAAATCACACTGTCTGTTATATGATCTCATCAATTGTTGTCATTTGTTGGCTTTTACATTCAAATGCTAAAGCTGCACTGGGACTGAGGCAGCTAAACCAGAGGGGATTTCAAATAACGGTAGAGACGGCACCAATCTGATAAAATGCTGGATGGGATATGGGGAGGTCGTGGGCGGGTTTAAGAAATTGGCTTTGGCAGGGATTTAAGAAACTGATCTGGATTTCCATCAGAGGTAGCTGAAAAATTGCAAAACATGCTTGTAGCCTTAGCAATACATACTGTAACCAGAAGCGACATTAACCCCTAATTTTGAGAAGGCTTGTGGGTAGTTTTGTCTCAGACTGCATTAAATCACTTTAAGTCACAATCATTAAGAATAATAATCAACATTAATTGATGCTATAGCTATGCTATAAAGGCCATTGAGGGTCAGCACGTGCTTTGGATTCAGTTACCCTTTCGCATATTAATTTTGCCCTCTTTCTTGTATCATACTGGATTGTTTTACAGTGAGAGCAGTTAGGTAAAGCTGATGGGTGTATGTGGGTTCCAGGGACACCTAGAAAGAGCCTGTCGTTGAGCGGGCCTGAGGGGCAGAGGTATTGACTGGGCTCCCATTGGCTGTACAGTGCACATTAGCACGCCACAGGGGCTCTTTGTGGCATGTCTCACTCAATAACACAGCCCTTTAATATATCAGCCAGCGCAAGATGGCCATTTGACTGAGATCTCCTCGTACAGCACATGGACCTCCATCAGAAAGTTATCTTACTAAGCAATGCCTTATGGACTGAGTTAGCCTGGGCCAGGCAAAGGCATGGATTAGTGGTCCCTATTCAGGATGAACACCACCCTCTCTGACATCATCGGTGGGGTTGGCTCACACACAATAATCTGGTTTCCAGGGCTATTTGGGAAAAGCCTCCTAAGACTCTCGTGAAATTACTCATCGAATGTTTTGCGCATAATTAGCAGGGCTGATCAAAACACTACAGACTAAGGCTCACAGAACAGACGACCAACAATAAAGACCACCTGGACAGTGGCCTCTGTAAAGAAATCACCCTGTGATGGGCTTCTGATGTGCACCTTGCCCTTTACCTGCTGTCCACTTGCACGTTTCCACACATAACTTCACATGTCAGCATAGATACCTGTACAGAAACTCTCTATACTCTCAAGTTCATAATAAGTCTTCTTGATGATTTACATTACAATTACCTGGCATCTTAATCCAGAGCTACCTGCAGTACAGTAAAGTTATAATTCATCCCTGGGAATTATGAACCCACATCTTTTGCATCATTAGTGCAATGCTTGACTTGTTGAGCTATTGGACCTTAAGCTCTATGGAAAGGATATAGTATTATTTGTGCATTGTGGGATTTGCCCCCCGCCCCCCCAAGCTCTGCATTGTTAGGGCGATTTGTTGAGCTACTCTCCTTTCCATACCCTGGTACCCTAATCTTCATGTTTACACACATCTGTATATATGTATGTAAGTATGTGTATGGCAACCAAATGGACATGTTTTCTTTTTCATTACTCTGAGTCTGAATCTGATTCCATACCAGGACTGTAAGACATCCAGGTATAACCATTCAGCTGTGGGTTGAGGTAAAATGATTTTAGTTTACTTGTTCTTTTGTTGTTATTTGAAGACTGGAAGTTAAAGAACATTATTCTGGTTCATTTTCCGGTGAACCTGGAAAATTCTGGAAAGTGGCCAATGTTAAAGTTAAGCAGAGGTTTCTGCTTACTGCATATGCACATAGAACACCATTCACTTCAGGCTGCTGCTAAATACATAGATGCATTCTGGCTAAATTTTTATGAAGTTATGAATATTTATTCTTTAAGGAGAAGTTTCTATTGGAATCCTGAAGCACATTGCATCTTCTTGATTGTCTATGAAAGAAAAACAGCATCTCTCTAGTTCAATTTAATGCAGAGAGATCTGAGAGGTGTGACAGACCTGCATGAGGTTTGTATTAGCGGTTAAGACAGGAATACCTTGATCTTTGGCATTTCTCTTGACTTCTGCACCCTGGCCAAACTTCCAAACGCAGCTGGCAGTAAAAACATGCCACCCCATGCCGTTCATAACTGAAAACATGATCAATTAAAGCCATGAATGAACTCTGCCTGGCAGGCAGTGTGGGGAGGGGGCTCTGGGGACCCTGCTAGCTTTCTGTGATTGCCGTACGCATACATCGAGGCGCTGTCAAGCATGACACAGATCAGAGCCCAATTTGTGCTATGGATTTGTATCTCTACTAGAAAAAAAGATATGCATGCCTTCAAAATTCAATGTTCCTCAGCTTTACCTTCAGTGATTACAGGTAATGATGTCTAGCTGGCTTGTTGAGTGAAAGTTACATTTGGATGGGAAAATTAGGCTGGTGACTGAACACAAGGAACTGAACACAAATCACCTCATTATCAGTAGCAGACGCAACATTAAAGCCCCTGCTTGCCTGCTTTGTCCTTTTCTCACGGTCAACATCAAGCTTTTAATACAACTGTCCAAACAGACCCTATATATATATATATATATATATATATATATATATATATATATATATATATATATAAAACACACATATATACATATATATAAATAGATAATT
>JAODKE010000138.1:25668963-25681047 GCA_026779605.1 Mormyrus hasselquistii
ACAGTCTATATATATATATATATATATATATATATATATATATATATATATATATATATATATAATACACACATATACATATGCATAGATAGATAGTTTGAAGTAATTTTAGAATAATTACAATGACATCAAAACTATATAAAATAACACATATATTGAATTATGCACTGACCGAAAGAGCATTAGGATGATTATTTGTTGGGGCGGGAAGGGGCACCTAGGATTCAGAAGGTGGCCGGTTCAAATTCTGTGGTCGGCACATTGATCTCAACATTGGGCTCTTGAACACGGCCCTTAACCCCAGTTGCTCCAGGGACTGGCTGACCCTCCTGTCTCCTCTACTCCAGTTGCATGAGGTGGCCTCCTGGGATGCTTTTCCAGCTGTCCTGAAGGAATTCCCACATACGTTAAGCACCCATCGGCCAGTTTCCCTTCACTATCTGGTCAAACTCTTCCCAAACTGTCTCTACTCAGGTGACCAAGTCATGTTATCAGGTGATGTTTCTAAACTTTTGACTGGTACTGTAAGCGATTACCTCCTTCAAACAGTTACCTCCGTAACACAGATTCAGTATTATTGTATGACTTCAGAATAAAGCATGGGATTGTAGTGAGAAAGATCTGTTTTTAATAGACGCTTTAAATATATGAGTGATACTTATGCATTAAGAAAACATTTTTAAATTACATCCTCCCAAAGCCTCTGGCTGAAACCCCGATGAACAACAGAGTCAAACCTCCTCGATGCTTTATGTTTTGAAATGCCTGCCATCAGCGGCATGTTTTTCTAATTCTCAAAATTAGGTATCAAGCCATTAAAAGCAAATAAAGCAGAATCACAGGGAACAAAAGAACAGATTCCACAGGGGAGGAAATCTGATGATAAGTGAATCATGGGTTGCTGGGCAATGCATCTGATTGAGCTGTGAACTTTGCATGCACGTGAAAACAGTGTTAGTGGCATCAAACACGGTGCGGCCGTCTTGAATTCAATGAAATCTACCAACCCCACGAAACATAAGACCTTGGAACCAAAGCCAAAGTATTTGTTTCGTTTTCATAGCATAGACAATTGCTCATAACCATACCAACTCAAACAGACAGCCAAGACAGGATGTCAAAAAACAAAAACTAGAAACATATAAGCAGGCTGGCATGACTGATGAATGTTTTTATCCCACATAGCACTAAAAAGGTGAATATTTACACCACTGGATAAACCAGTTCTGTTTCAGCATGTCACCACAGGGCACGAGCCCCAGATGACTTAACCAATGGCGTTTGATCACAAATCTCCTTTGCTAATCGCTTCTCACTGCAAAGCCTCCATTGAGACCCCCCAGCCCCCCCTCCATTCCCCACTGTTTCTTTCCTACCTGCAGGAGGCTGTCGGGCAACTCCCTGGGACACATCCCTAGCCTGGCGTTCTCTGGCCTTTACAACCTGAAAGTGCTGTGAGTATTCAGGAGTCACCTGTAGACACACGATGAGCAAGATTGATAATGCAGCTCTATTTCCCCCAACTGTCTTGTGCTCGTCTCTGGTCAGTCATTGGAAGTTTAATCTAGCAGCACTTGTACCTAAGCTGATTCCTTGACGGCGCTATGCTTGAAGACGCTAGAATAAGGTGAAGCGGGAGACACTGTGAGCGACCAGAAACCAGCCAGGTAAAGAGTGGAAGCGACTTTTTAATGCCAGAGATGACTGTTAACTTTCTCATGAATCGTAGGATGAAATCATGTGACCTTAAGTCATTAATATTAAGTGCAGGTGTGAAGTGCACTGCTGGGACAGTTTGTATCAGGCTCCTAGAGGCAGGATTGAAGGCCCATAAAGCAGGGCAGAAGCCCTTCATTAATGAGAAACAGAGAAGAGCCAGGCAGCAGTTTGTAAAAAACATATATAATATTCACAGACGGACACCAACAAATCGAGAAATGAGGGAAAGAGAAATTTGTGCTGTGGTCTCTTATTTTTTCTGCAGCTGTATATAAATAAAACTATTTACATTCATGCTAAGGATTCCATCAGATTCTATATATGAACTTTCCTACGGTCTGATTTTTACCACGTCAGTCTCAGATGAGAGGAAATAGACGATAGTGAAACTTTAGCATACAATTATCCATTTTAATTACATGGTCATTGTGCGCTGAGTTAAGGAAACTTAAAATATAAAAAGTTGCAGTTTCTATTGTACTAATATTTCCTCAGTTACCTCGTGGTCCTGCTGATTTTGCTCTTTCTCTCCTTTGCAGCATGCTGCAGAACAACCAGTTAGAGCTTCGACCTTCCAGTGCCGTCTGGGATCTGCCCAGTCTTCTGTCACTGTGAGTTACACACTAAGACTTAAGCAGACCTGAGATCACATTCCACAACACACAGGAAATCTAACCTGAGTTACATGGATGTATATCTGTTGCAATCTAGCTAGTCTACTTGGCAGCAGGTAGTGTAGCCAAAGCCAAAACTTCATAACCTACAGCAGGCATGTGGTGGGGAGGGGGGTTAACTCCGGCACCCACTTCACCCAAATGTTTGAAACTGCCCTGCTTTTGAGGTGCTTTTTAAATAACCAATGATCACAAGAAAAAAAATGTAAAATTACTGGGGGAATCCCCTCCTCAGTTGATGAAATTTACCCATAGTCCCCTCACCCCCAAGAAAGTTTGAAACTTAGGATGAAGGCATCAGCTAGGTAACTGATAATGATTGTGATATTCCATAAATGCTAAATGTCCAATTAAAAAAATATAACAATGTTCATAACACTGAAGAGACAGTGTCAATTACTTTTTTTTCTTTTTTCTTTCTTTTCTATTCTGTCTTTGTATTGTATGTATTTTTTTTTGATATGTATATCAATGTGTTCGAACACACCCATGTAAAGCGCCCTGGGACAACTCTGTTGTGAAGGGCACTATATAAAAATTAACTGAATTGAATTGAATTGAATTGAATAAAAATTCTGTTTCCAGATCAGGCAGGTATCATGAGCCAGGAATGAATGAGTAGCTCATTACCGTAATGTTTGGCAGGACCAGGATCAGCAGAAACTCACCAACTTCATCAGTGTTAATTGGCAACCATCAGCTTCAGAAAACTCTGCATTGTGGCTGATTTATCTAAGGCTCCATTTAGGTTGTTGAAAGTTTTATTACGGTTCTACTAAAAGAGAGGATCAGTTTTGTAATTATAATACACAGGGTGACAATAAAACAGGAATTTAATGATATTACAAATGCCTCAAATGGAATTTTCCAGTACAGAGAATTGAGTTGTGCCAAAAGTCTGATATTTTACTCTTAATAGAATATTTCAGGCAGCTGTGGCTTCCATACACATAACTGTCTCGTACAGAAAATACAGTTACTAATTTATAGCAGTAAATAACTGCCAGACTCATATTGAGACATACGTATTTACTGTGTTCTCATCAATCTAGGTGTATGTTCCAAACACTATTCCAGACTAAATTATCCAAAGATATCCATCCATCATCTAACTGCTTATATTAGTGAGGAACGCAGGGGGTCTGGAGCCAGTTCCACACGGGGCGCAGGGGGGGGGGGGGGGTACAACCTATAAAGGAGGCTAGTCTATTGTAGGACACACTGTGGGTAATTTAGAGATTCTAAATAATCTGACTGTATGTGTTTGGACTGCAGAAGGAAAACAGGGAGAACACACAGATCTTATTATCACCCGGCCTCCTCTCGTTTGTATAGTTCTTACGTTCTTATTTGTGGCCTGTGGTATTTCCCATTTCTGTTCTGATAACATTTACTGTACTAACCATTATGTCACTTGTGCTGTGCCAGTTCATTAGGAACACGTGGGATATAGAGCAGATCACCTGATCTGAGCTGTTCTACATGTTCATGTGGGTTTTGGGTATACAATGACTTGTTTAGCTGGGTAGTTCAATACTGCCCACTTAGGCTCTTCTGGGAGAGGTTTGATAAGCGGTTAGCTATAGAAGAACATTATGATTTTAACATTATAAAGCACAGGTAGCATAAATAGCATTTAGCCGGGTTGGTAGTCCTGGACGTCCTCCCTGCTATCTGCATGCATGACTACACTGATTGTTGATGTACAGTAGGCAGCTGCATAAACCTAATGCGAGTGAAGAACAATGTCCCACATCCACTGGAAGGTGGTAAGACCCCATGTACCCCAAATGGTAAAACTGAAGAAATTTAAGACTTTAGACTTTATTGATCCCACACTGGGGAAATTTATTTGTTGCTACAGCAAGTAAATAAAAAGCAATAGAAAAGAAACAGATAAAAAAATACTGTAGCAAATACAATAAATAATAAAATTAGTGCACACAATTACACATACAGCACAGACCCAAGATACACATGTTTACATATACACGTACATTCAGAGTGTACTGAGTGATGTAAATATAGTTGTATTGCACAGTTGTATTACAGAATAGTGACATAATTTATGAGGTATTATAAAGTCTGATGGCAGATGGGATGAAGGACCTGCGGAAGCCTTCCTTCTTGCATGTTGGATACAGTAGTCTGTTGCTGAAGGAGCTTCCTAATGTCCTCGCTGTGTCATGCAGGGGGAGAGAGGGACTGACCATAATGGATGTAAATCTGGCCAGCATCCTCCTCTCAGCCACCTCCTCAGTGGCAGAAGCCAGCGCTTCTGACCAGTGTGTTCAGTCTCTTCCTGCCCCTTCCTGAGCTTCTGCACCCCCAGCAGACCACTGTGAATACTGCTTTCCTTTCTGCACCCCCAGCAGACCACCGTGAATACTGCTTTCCTTTCTGCACCCCCAGCAGACCACCGTGAATACTGCTTTCCTTTCTGCACCCCCAGCAGATCACCGTGAATACTGCTTTCCTTTCTGCACCCCCAGCAGACCTGTTCATTTTCACCAGAAGTCATTGTACTGACTCATTATTAGGCTGGACAAGGCACTTTGAGCTTCTTCAATCATGCTGAATGGTAGCATCTTCTGGATTACAACTTCAATAGCTGCCTCCCAAGTCTCTGGGATGTGAGGGAGGGTCATTGCCTCACCACTTTACCAGGTATATGGTGGGGAACTATCACTGTATGACCCAGCGTGGTGGAGAACACATCCTGGTTCTGTCCTACTAGTTAGGCCCAGGGATCAGTCCTGATTTAGGGTTCCTCCTGTGAAGAGAAGGCCAATACACACTTTCAGCAAGTAAATTTTCTCCTTTTGTGACCAGCCCAGCTCACCTGGTAAGGTGTAGGACAGCTTTTTTCGGCCATGGTGCATGGATCATGCCACACAAGGAAGAGTGGAGTAGACTGGAAGTCCTGCACCCGCACCCGCCAAACGCAGTAAAAGTTTGTTTCTTGTGTTCCTGGGCCATCCCCCCCCCCCCCCCCCCACACACACACACACACACCCCATGTCCCGGGAGCTTGAATGGGGAGAATCCCCTTAATGCCAGGGACACCTCCCTTATTCTGAAGGACGCATCATGCAACATCATGCCCCAGTCCTCAACCAACCATGACCAAAACTACTTGTACTTGACTGTGTCCCTCACAGGCATCTGGACGGCAACCAAATCACGGAGGTCCCCGAGCAGACTTTCTCGCGTCTGCCATCGCTGAGGCATCTGTGGCTGGATGACAACCTGCTGATGGCGGTGCCCACACGGGCCCTCACCCACCTGCCTTCCTTGCAGGCCTTGACACTGGCTCTGAACCGCATTCTTCACATCCCTGACACTGCCTTCCAGAACCTCTCCAGCCTGGTGGTGCTGTGAGTATCCTCCACCCTCCTATCCTGCCTCTGAAAATCAATGGAACAATTCCTTCCGCCAAACTGTCAGAATGCTGAGCAATGATTAAATGACTAAAGTTGCACACTATTTATTGTTACTATGTTATTGGCTATTTTTAATACACTTCCAGTCTTACTGTACTTTGCTGCTTTTGTGAGACTTGCATACAAGTGTTTCACTCAGCTGCATATGTCAGGTCCTGTGACAAATAATGTGATTTTGTTTGATTTGACGACTTCTCAGAGGAGAGAGGAGGTAGCATTTACAGTACAGGACAGTCAAAGGGGCACAGCAGCACTCCGGCATGAATCATCAACTCATTGTTTAATCCATACTTTTACAAAGTCAAGTATGGAACGGCATATGAAGAGATCACATTGTTTTCACTAATCTCAAGAAAGCTCATATGTTTAATTTCAATTAAGCTGAAGCACTTTTGACATTCTTTAGATACTCATTTACATCAAGATGGCTGTTTTTGTCATATTATCAGAATTAGACAGCTCTCAACTGCATCACCCACAGGGGATTCAAAGGCAACCAGGCAGGAAAGTGTGTTTTCTGTCTTCACAATACCTGAGGTGGACTTTTTGTCTACACCCAGATATCTCCATGACAACAGAATCCAGACTCTTGGACCCAACTGCTTCGAAGGCTTGCATGGCTTGGAAATTTTGTAAGTAGTCAGTCTCCTGGAAAATGCTTACAGAGATAAATGAAAACAATCTATACCTGCCGATATATTAAGTACCCAAATACCGTATGCCATACTTGTTCCGTATTAAACAAATATGCATGTTTGTGTATTGCGCCATTTGGGCCTTGAATTAAGAAAGTAATGAAGGTCTAGTGAGAGGGAATCATCAGAAAATAATTTTTCAAACGTGTTGAGAGTAAAAAAGAAGCGTAATCAGTAGCAGTACCACATTAGACTGCATTTCGATCCAGTCAGGTGACTTCAATGATTGCTTAGCCAGGCTTTTAATCATTGGCTTCTTGAACCGTCTCACGCTTCATTGATAACCATCCCCTGGATGTGACGCATGAACGCCTGCGTGACATTCCTGTAAAACAAACTGGGACCAGAACAGGCAAATGCTGGCCAGACTGAGCTGAGACTGGACCCAGTCCTGTTGCGTTTTGGTGACGGCGATACCCGTACACCAGCTCTGAGTGGTGATGCCAATAAGGGCACCGAACATTCTGATGTTTTATATAAAAAAGGGGTTACGAACTTGACCGGAGCCTGACGTAAAGATGACCTCTTGGCATATTTAGCGTCAGTTTTGGTGCCAGTTTACCAGGTAGGTTAGCAGAGACACCGTCGACACCCATACCTCCCCAACAGACAGGGAACCTTCCCAACACTCAGCCAAGGTTATATGAAGGTCTTTTCAAATTTGGCTGAGAATCATACAATAAAATGAATGCAATGTTATTTCCACGTTTTAACAAAGGTTCTGTAAAGCACAAGCACCAATATCATCCTTTGAACACAGTTTATGCTGAAAAATATTGACGTATAATACGATGTTATTTTATTAAAGTGCCACATGAATTACTGTGAACAAACCGTTCAGCCTAAGACTCATTACCTTTGAGATGTAAAGTGACTCTGGAACCCGTTCCTCTACAAGCTGGAAGGTAGCAAAAATGTGGAATCTCTGGCAGGGAGCTTGGATGGAACAAAAACATGGACTGGCTGTGAGTCCCCATGTACCAGATTGGGAAACACTGCACTTGGGGATACAGTCTTGATAATGAGCCACATTCGGCTTTGTGCTTCCGTCAGGGGGTTGCTGTTATGGTAACTGGAAATCAAACTGGAAATGCATACTCTGGTCTGCCAAGGAAGAACCCCGCAGTGAAAGTGTTTCTATTCACACAGCTGTTATGCTTTTGTCTCCATTCAAGTTTCTCTCATTTAAGCACGCCATGGACGAAAGGCCTCATTCACTGAAAACACCTCCTTAATAATTGCTTCCGTTAATGCGAGGGTGTAATCAACAGCAGTTCCTCATGAAAGGAATGGTACAATTGGACCGTTTGAGCGAAACAAAGAAATCTTTTGAAAACATAGAATAATGTGTCCATAAACATAATCCATTGGCACCTGTGAAAGAGTTTTCCTAACCACAACAAATGCTCTATTAGGTGGAACCTTATTTCCTTGCTTTAGTAAGTTGCTAATAAGGCCATTAAATACATTTTGCACTATAAAAGACACATGAATCAGAGGTTAAGTAACGCAAGACCAAGTACCTATATTACATTACTGCTGGGTGAAACAATAAACGATTAATCTGTTAAAAGATATATATTTTAAGTAGTTGTTTTTTAAATTACCACTATTCAGATATATCACGAAAGCGGACTTGAGTGAGATAACAGACATTTAAAATATGGATGCTTAATTGTAACCATTAAAAAATGTTTGTAAAACTGACCTCATTCCATTTTGTCTTACAGAGACTTGAAGCATAACCAGCTACAGGAGATTCCCACAGCGATCAGGACGCTGACCAACCTTCGAGATTTGTGAGTTTCACTCTCCTGCCATCAAGATGGCTCTTCTTGTCATGTCATCAGAATTAGACAGCTCTGAACTGCATCACCCACAGGGGATTCAAAGGCAACCAGATTCAGGTCATCCCAGAAGAGGCATTTGCTGGGAACCCACTGCTCCGGATGATGTGAGTCTTCATTCTGGTGGAACGAGAAACCTGACCTTGTCGTTTGACGTGACAAACCAATTATCACTCAATAACCGAGATAAGTGATATTTTGACATAAAATGCTAACTTTCCATGGTAGTTAGTAGAGTCATGTTGGTTTTCTACCAAACAGCATTACTGGCAAAGAAACAAGTGATCTGATAAGCTGTAAGAGAATTTTTGTCTTCATTTGAAAATAGAAATTTCTATGAGAATCCCATCCGCTATATAAGCAGAATCGCCTTCCGACATCTCCCTAACCTTCACATGCTGTGAGTATCTCGTCCTTACATTTACATTTTGTTATCCTCACTTTCCCTTTTCATAAATATGCTGACCTCTCATTGCATTTTCTTTTTCTGAACTTTAGTTTGTTCATAATCAAAGTTTAACAGAACTTTTTAAAAACTGAAATCAGATAAGGCAGTTTTATCTATTCCGAAGTCCTTCACTCGCTTTTCATATTTATGAGAACCAGAAGGAGATTTAATTCATTAGTCTGTAAGGTCATTAATTTATTAATGAAGATAAAATACTTTCCCTGAGGCATTCTTTCCACAGAGCAAAGTTCGGTTTGTCTACATTTCGAATTCTGCTTGAGCACAGCAGATATTCTCAGATATTTTCTTCAGTTCCTTAACTGCTACACCACCGATTCCCATCACAATCCCTTGACATCCAAAGTTCTAATACACCATAAGCCTCTTTATTTATGGGTCCTGAACGGGTCTTTACAATGTGTTAAGGAGGCAGCATAAGAGAGCAGGACCAGCCCTCTGGGCTTCTGCACAGCAGGCTGTCATTGGCTGCCAGCCGCAGTCATGTGGCCGCTATGTGCATGGCATCGTGCCCTATCCCTACAGGATCACAATGAGGCGCTAATGAGCTGCTCCTGTGCATTTCAGGTCCCTGAGTGGAGGGGCACAGCTATCGCACTTCCTTGACCTGAAGGGAACAGCCAACCTAGAAGCTCTGTAAGTTCAGTTTGTGGATCTTCTGGTACCTCTCAGCTTTTTCAGTCTTTAGTCTATAATAAATCTCCAACCACGCAATCAAATGTTTTTGACTGTTTTGACGTTTCCAAAGAGGAACCATGTGAAGTGTCATATTAAGCATGACTTTAACCTCCTGCACAAGAAGAAGCTCTAGATTAAAGAGAGAGACACAGGAATGTACCTCGAGCTAATATGGGAGGCCAGTGGGAGACTGTGGTAAATATCAGAGCACAGACCTTAAAGCTTAACATAGTTTTGAAGCTTTTAGTGTGATCAGCAGAGAACTGCCTGTTTTTACAAGCTGTGTTCTTCATTTTAACATATATGACCTATACTGTGTCCTGTCTGCCACACCGGTTAGTGCTCTCTTTTATGAGGATTTTATTATTACAACCAACAACTGGAGGAAAAGGGTTCAAGGAAGATTTCACTAAAAGTTTGGTTCTTACACACAACGTTTTGCCAAGCCATTATGATTATTGTATGATAAGCTCACTGTGTGACTGATCCTTAATTGCATGGTTCATCAGTCAGGCAGTCATCTTGTACACAATCGTTCTTCCAGCCTCACAGACCGTTAAACATCGAAAGTCAGTGATTGTGATGCTCAGAGCCAGGGTGCCTCTGAAACTTAGTAATTGTGACAATTCCCCCTTTGTCTTTTCCAGGTACATGACTAGGGCTAATCTTGTCTACCTGCCCCAGAACTTCTGCCAAGAGCTGACCAGACTAAAATTACTGTGAGAATCACTAATAGCCAGATCTGATTGGAGGGCTTGACCACTGACCCTCAATGCAGCATTTTCACCTCTGCACCATGACATTGTTCCCAAACCAGTGGCCACTGCAATCATTCATTACTGCATTTGCATAAATAAAAATCATAAGTGCAAATTTAAGAGGTGCTCTTTATTTATTTTTACAGTGAGCTCCCTTATAACCAAATACTCGCCCTCCCCAGTTTCTGCCAGTGTCAGCAGCTCCAGGAAATGTAGGTTTGTGCAGTGCATTTTTGCCCTTTACTCTGTTTGAATTATTTCCATCACAGATATACTGTAAATCTGTATCGTACAAATCTATCTAGTCTGCTTTCTACATTGTCACTTCAATAACTGTTGTTTTTGGATAGTTGTCAGTGCATCCCTGAGAGACTCTGCACTGTATGACTCAGAAGAACATTTGGTTTCATTTGAACATTTTGCAGAAAGCTCCAGCACAACCTCATCCAGGAAATTGGAGTGAGGACTTTCCATCAGCTCAGCTCCCTCCGTTCATTGTGAGTAAAAGATCAGTAAGAATGTATAGATCCTGTGTATACAGTAGGTCAAGTAGAGCTTGCGTTGATGTTTTATGGACTTCAAAAAAGCTTAATATCATTGAAGTTGAGGTACACATGACAACAGCTTGGGTTCATTGGGTGTACAAGAGCATCTGAAGCAAATTAAATTCCAGGTTTTTGTAGAACTCTGGTAGAGTAAAAGTCGACCCTATGAAATATTACAAGCAGGACTTTAGAAGGGAAGAGTAGCAAAAATATGAACCATTCGATATTTGATAGCTAATGCATTGGTTTGAACTCCAAACTCTGAAAGAGGACAATCAGAGTTTTTTTTTGTACATCAGGTTTCAATGTCCTGACTACAATCATTATTTAAATATTAAGTCACCTGAATTAATGTACCAGGTCTGCAACTACTTGTGAGACCTCCACACACCAACAGGACTACAGCTGTCGAGGATTTTATTTGGCAACAATATTTGTGCAAGTGGTGTAGTGCTGGAAGCCTATTTAAACTCCCAGAATGTCCATAATGTTGCACTTCTGCTTCTTGAATAGTCCTATTAGGTTCTTGCTTTGTTGGAAGTCGCTGTGTAGCTCCTGCTCCAGTCCTGCTTGCACTAGTACCTGGATGTTCACTGGAAGCTCAGCCTAGCTGCACGTTTGCCTAGCTGACTCCTTGACAGCATGTATGTTCACAATGTGCTATTTGCCACTTACATGTCTGCTAAATATGTAAATGTGCAGAAATGTATACAGAAATATGTAAATGTCCATATCGCTGAGTTTTCTTTTGGCGAGATAAAAGTAGAGAGAGACTTTATTTGAATATGTGATAAGGGCACTGACAAAGTCATTTAACTTTCAGCAGTGTAACCCAAACGTGTATAAGTGCTGTGTTCTCTGTCCTCTTCAGGGATTTGAGCTACAACCGTATCTCAAACATTCACCAAGGTGCTTTTGCTTCTCTCCAGTCCCTAAGAAAGCTGTGAGTCCCCATTGATCAAACACTCTAGAAAGTAGGTGCCAATGTGACTCCAGCGTTATGGGATCAATTCATGTCCAGCTCTTTGTATGCAGAGTACACATGTACTACTTTGGTTATGAATCTTTCATTAGGATACTGCATTATTCTATTAGGTTAAATGAAGCAGTTACTTAGAATTTTCTGTTAATGACTATGGGAAGATAAAAGGAATGTTGTCTGGTCTAGTACAGTATGTACCCACTCATCTCCGTATCATACAGTCATCATACAGTATGTACCCACTCATCTCCGTATCATACAGTCATCATACAGTATG
>JAODKE010000138.1:25681147-25698410 GCA_026779605.1 Mormyrus hasselquistii
CACTCATCTCTGTATCGTACACTCATCATACAGTATGCACTCATCTCCGTATCATACAGTCATCATACAGTATGCACTCATCTCCGTATCGTACACTCATCATACAGTATGCACTCATCTCCGTATCATACACTCATCATACAGTATGCACTCATCTCCATATCATACACTCATCATACAGTATGCACTCATCTCCTGCTGGTCTAAGCTCTGGATTACCAAAATCACAAATCACTGTTAGTCTGCTGCAGAAACCCTGAAGCAAATGTGAGAGACATCAGCCAGCTGACTTTCTGCCAACCCCCTTTCAATGTACCCAACTAGGGACTTAAGGAATAACCTGCTAGCCTCCTTGCCCTCGATGTCGCTGCTCAGCCTCAGTCAGCTGAAACTTGGTGGAAACCAGGCTCTGTCTGAAATCTTCAGAAAAGAGGATTTTCCTGAAATGCGGTGAGGTTGCCTGATTCTGCTGCAGCCACATTACTTTTTAGGCGCTAAACAAATGCTTTTGCCCAGATAGACTGATCTGAAATATTGACAAAACACCTTTGTGTCCCCTTGAAGCATGAACTTATTAATGAGCATTTACATTTTTTTAATTTAACATTTCCAGTTAAGTGTCTGATTTCAAACAATATATAGTTTATAAATGTACAGTTATTTTATACAGTTTAATGTTCAGTTCATACAAACAAACATCTATGTTCATACCATTTATCTTGATCTTGGAAAATTTCACTTTTTTTTTATGTATGACAACTAGTGTTAATCCAGATTAATATGCAAATAAATATTACTAGAGATGGGTAAATGCTCACGGCTATAACTAGATGCTGTTCATTATGCGTTACATAACCAAGCAATCAAGCTAGTAATAAACACGTCAAGATGAGCTGGTGAAAGCAGAGCTGCAAATGAACATATATGAAAAAAGACGCAGCACTGTCACATAAGGGGCATTTGAGAAAGGTGTCATGAAGCCAATAAATATCAGTCGTTTACCCCTCACTGTCACATAAGGGCTATTTGAGAAAGGTGTCATGAAGCCAATAAATATCAGTCGTTTACCCCTCACTGTCACATAAGGGCTATTTGAGAAAGGTGTCATGAAGCCAATAAATATCAGTCGTTTACCCCTCAAAGTGCAAATCTGTAACATTTGTCTGAATTGTAAACTTTCATTTGAGAATAACATTTATACAATATTCATGCAAAAAGAAGAGATCAATGAAGGATGAGAACTCTTATTTCTGACGTCTTAGTTAGTTAACACTCCTTTTCATCCTGCAAGACATTTGTATGTCATTACTAAAGTGTAACTGTTCCATAATAACTAGATATAAACACACAATATTCATGACTATCTCTTAATTACTAAACAAACTGGTGGACCAGAGAGGAAGCTCAGTGGAAACTGTCCCTTCATTCTTCCTGGGTTTGTGCTTTGATTTTCACACCGTACACCTGTGTTTCCCAATCTGCTCCTCGGGGACCCCCAGGCAGTCCATGTTTTTGCTCCCTGCCAGACAGTTCACATTTTTGCTCCATCCCAGCTCCTGGTCTGCGGGAAACACCACCCTAGACTGTGCCTTCAGGCTTTCCATGGGTACTCTTGGTGTGTTTGAGTGAGTGCCCTACAAAGCCCCAAATTCCTATCTAGCATATTTCCTGAGATACAGGCTCTGGGATAATAGACTAGTTAAATTAATTACCTACTAAATTGAATTAATCGTCATTAATTGGCACCATTTATTTTTTTCCTGCACAATGTTTATTACACATATCAATGCGTTTTGTAACTTGTTATCCTGGTCAGGGTCACGGGGGTGGGGATTCCATTAGTGGGCATATATACACAACCGGAGGAAACACAAAAAAACAGTATGTGACAGGGGACCAAACCCCACATTTAAACCTCCAGGCCTAGAGGTAGCAGCTCTGCCCACTGAGCCAGTACTGCATATCTTATTAAATCATTTGTGAACCGAGTACTAAATGATGTAGTGACTGACGTTTCTTGGCAGGAGCATCGAGATGCCGTATGCGTACCAGTGTTGCGTCTTTGGGACCTGTAGCGACCAGGAGACTAACCGATGGGAACACAAGACGTCAGGATCCATGGATCAAGACCCACGCGGGAAGGCTGTGGCTGTCCTCTCTGTCCTTGGTAAGGACGGTATGGGGTATCTTTGCTTTCAGATCCGCTAGTTATTGATGCGCCCCCCCCCCCCCCCAACAAAAACAACAATAGCTAATCAACCTCAGAAGGAAAGAAAGACATCATTTTGTCTCAGACATTAACAATACTTTTATCTTGAAGCAGACTCCTTTTCAGTATATTGGTCAGTACATAACAAATGGAGAGTAAAACCTAATGGCCTACATTCGATTCAGGGCTATAGCCAATGAGAAGGCAAAGTGCTGTGATGATTCTGCATGCTGCCTTCTTACCCTGTGATTCAAAATATCATCCTGAGAATACTAATCATAAATGATCAGAAAACACGTTCAGAATGTGCGTTACATTGTTTCATGCGCTTACTGACAAAGGACTGAGCCAAAACTACACAATTAGACACAATATTTACCATACCTGCTACTTTTCTGTACTCTACCCCTGGCTTCTTTGAAAAAGCCATTTTTAGCTTAAAATCTCTTATTTCAGATGACATGGAACTGAAGAAATTCCTGCGACAGACTCTGGATCCTAAACTACCGACAAGCGTTCAGTGTGCACCAATTCCTGGTAAACGATGTTGTCATTCTAGTGAAACCAACCCTCCCCCTTAGCATTAGCATACTTATCACATACTTATCGAAACACACGCCTCGTCCTTTTACCTCTCCCTTCTTTTTCTTTCTCCAGGACCTTTCAAACCATGCAACTACTTTTTTGACAGCTGGGTTTTCCGCATCAGCGTCTGGGCAGTTGCCGTGGTCTCACTCGTATGCAGCACCGTACTAGTTTTTGCGGTCTTTACGTCACCCAGCCGCTTCTCCGCGGTCAAGTTCCTTATGGGCTCCCTGGGTGGGGCCAGCTTCCTGGTGGGGTTATGCACGGCCACCTTGGCTCTGCTGGACGCTGTGACCTTCGGCGCGTTCTCCCAGTACGGCGCTCTTTGGGAATCCAGCACTAGCTGCCAAGTCGTAGGCTTCCTGTCAACATTTGCGACTCAGGCTTCCATCTTCCTTATAGGTCTTGCCGTCATACAGTGCAGCATTCATGTGTCCTACATCCAGGATTATGGGATGGTTCCCAGCTCAACCTATGTGAAGGTGCCAATCTTATGTTGTGGAGCACTCTCATTAACCGCTGCCAGCTTGCCACTTTTTGGTGTAGGGCGATATGGATCCTCACCCCTTTGCTTGCCATTGGCAGACAGCCAGCCCTCGGACATAGGCTTCACTGTGGGCCTCATCGCGATGAACACTCTCTGCTTTTTTGTCCTCAATTGTACCTGCATCAAGTTGTGTTGCAGCTTCATGAAGGAGGGGTACAGCCACCTCAGGGAATCCATGCTGTTCAAGCACGTGGCCCTGCTAGTCTTTGCCAACAGCCTGCTTTACTGCCCCATGACCTTCGTAGGCCTCTCCATCCTGCTAGACTCTCTCCACATCAGCGAGTACACCATCAAGTTTATCCAGCTGGTTCTGCTGCCTCTTCCAGCCAGCCTCAACCCCCTGCTCTATCTCATCTTCAGCCCACTCTTCAAGGAGGACCTCCAGCTGTCACAGAAGACATCCCAGTCCGCAGTACCAGTGACACTGGACTCCTTCAGCTTTGGGGAGTCCACACAAGCCTTGGATTTACCCCCTGAGGTGGAGGGGCTAGTCGAGGTCTGTGAGCAATCAAATATACATTGGGGTCCCTCTAGTGTTTCATGCTATCAAATGACACCCCGGTTCCTTAGTCAAAGTCAAGGGACTTTAACAAATAAATGATCTGAATGGAACCATGTTTGTATAATGAGTCATATTCCTTACCTTCTGTAACTTGTTTTTTTATTTTTCAAATAAAATAATTACTGTGCTGCAAGGGACACTTACTGAAGAATACAGGGAAAGAATATGCTCTTAATTATGGAAATCATAATTATCTTAAATACGGAATTATACAGCTGCGGAAAAAATTAAGAGACCACAGCACAATTTTTCTCAATTTATGGGAGTACATCTGTGAACAATTTTTTATTTTTTTTTGCAAAGTGCTGCCTGATTGTTCCCTGCTTCTCATTGATAAAGGGCTTCATCTTTGCTTCATGGGATGTCAGTTCTAACTGTAACTTTCTGGCAGCTAAAATACCACTAAGTTGGACTCCAGATCTACTCATAACATTATTTAAAAATGAAGGCTATTAAGGCAATTCTCTCTCTCATACACACAGTTTGTGCTCAGAACTGTAGTTTTGTACACAAATGACACATAACTCTATAGGCTAATATTATTATGCATGTTTTAAGCTTGACTGAATAAAACAAGTCTTGTAATAATTTCCAATGTTGAGCATTTGCACACGTTTGGCTCAGATACTATTTAGTGAAAATGTGTCTCTAATCATTTTTTATCATTTTAAAATTGTATTTATTCTAACTCTTCTAACTTTTTTCTTATTTTAATTCATTATTATTATTATTATTATTATTATTATCACATCAACTCTGACTATGGGCAAGCTTACGTGTTGGCAAAAAGGGGAAGGAGGGGCGGGCCGAGGAGGGCTGAGAGATTTTATTGGATTAGCCTATAGACCTTCAAGAAAATCAACCAATGGGACGTCGCGGTCGATAAAAATTATTTATAATATACTTTTTTTGAGTAAATTATGACAGCCCCAGGCCAGCCCAAAAATGCACGTTGGCCCACCGGGCATTGCCTGGTACGCCAGATGGCCAGTCCAGCCCTGCCGTGAATGCCGCAGTTATACTGATTAAAAGGACTGTGCGATATGAGCAAAATCTCATATCCCTACAATGATATATATATCAGGATTGCACCTCATATTTAATCATTCATTATTTATTTCTTTCTACATATCAGCTCTGGTAGGAATTGGACAAAAATCCGCAAATAAATCCACAAAAAATAGACGAAAAATTATGTTTATCCTCCTCATTATATTATAATTATTATTATTATATCATAAAATTCATCGTTAATTTCATAATATTAGTAATGATTACAGTTTACATCTTTATAGTCATTTTATAGGTTATTAATATAGCAATGCAATAGTCAAAATGAAACTAATATTAAACGATTTTCTGATCAACAACAACTTACAGTAAAAAAGTAAATATAATTCAGAAATATTTTAATTATTCACCAGGTTTAAAAAACGTTATTAGACGCCACTTTAATAAAAACACATTTGATGGAAGTGTCATTTATTTATTATTTATTTTTCACATGGAGTAAAATAAGTGAATTGTGTCATGTTGGCCTGTGCGTTAGTAATAATACATATCATTCATTAAAAGCAAAATCTACCTAAAATCTGCTATTGCAATTTAGAAAAAATTTTCATTCTTATTCTTTTGTATTTTTTTTTACTATACTATACTATACTATACTATACTATACTATACTATACTATACTATACTGTGCTTTACTACACTATACTACACTACAGTATATACTGGATTATTAGTAAGACAATTTAGCTGTAAATTAAATGTTTAAAGTCACACTTGTGAAGAGTATACAAATGTATTGACACGTGTGTCAAATTTGCACATGATCATCTTCTGCTCAGAGTAAAGGCTGGTCCAAACAGAGGAGATTACATTCTATCTTCAGGGAGCTTTTTATCAAACTCAATAATAAAGTTTTTGTATTCTCTTGCTGCTTTAATAGCATCAGCTAGTGCTGTGGCCACCTTTCCATCCATGTTGAACGGATTTTTCTTACTCAGCTCTTCAAATTTCTTGTCGTCTTCACAGTTAAAAAACTCCATGATGAACCCTCTGTTTAAGCCAGCGACTCCTTGCACCAGTTTGGGATCATTTGGGCCTTCCCCCTTAGTGTATGTTTGTGCATTTGTGAGCTCCCTATTACAGGTTGCACCAATTGCCAAATTCCTCTTATCCAGATGTGACTGATTGGTCTTCAGACCTTCACCACTAAGCTTGAATCTCTTCGGAGTTAGGATGATGATGGGATTTTTCATAGGAAACACCGCTTTAAAATTGTCACGTTTCTTCACCTGCCTGATCAGAACCGGTGACTCCATGCAGTACTGTTTGATATTCCTCCTTTTCATGATGAAACTCTCCTCTATGGTGTTGAGTCCGTCGCGCACTAGAACGCAGAAATTGGGTTCTGGATAGTACACAAAGAGAGGATGAACCTCAGCCACAGCTACACGAACCTCACGGTCCAGCCAGCTCGCGATGAAATGGTCGCTGTCGTGGGTGAACTCATAACCAGTCGACATCACGGTGGGTGGGATGGAGTCTTTTTCCAGCTCCTCTCTCACAATTTCTAAATATTCACTGTAGATGCCGTTGAACTTGAATGTGTCACTGTCAACAAAACTGAAGTAAATCAGACATCTTGGATCGTTCTCCCTCAACTGCTGCAGAAGTTCTCCTGTAGCACGGTGATTTTTCAGATGCTCTCGAATATCCTGGTATGGTACTATACCCTCAGGCACATCTTTTGCTATTTCTCCATCTTTTCCCCAGGTGTATGTGATTATTTTGTACTTAATAACTGTGTGTTCATCATCATACTTGAATTTCTGGAGGTCATTAAGATCGCCAACTAGCTCTGGGGTGTGTTTTCCGTTCAAGCCAAAAATCACGGCTGCATCTTCCACTTTTTTCCCGCTCTTATCATTCATAAAGCCTTCACTTAGAGCATCGAGTAGATATTTACACCTCTTCTGTGCCTGATCCACTGACTCCACCTTCATAGGTATATTGATCAAAAACTTGACCTTTAACCCCTGATGAAGAGACAGAACACACTTATTCTTAGTGAGAAAACAAGCCATTCTGGTCACTTTTGCGGAATAGACTCAATAATAGTTTGATAATAATTATCAAACTGCTCTCTGAGGATGAAAGTAAACAAAAAGATTTTAAAAATCTAAGTGTTGAAAAGTCGCTGTGGTGTAAGAGGAGTTAATCACACCACCTGAAACTTAATCACACCGACTCATCGCTGCGTATTTATAACATCGGGGGAGCCTTTATTTTTAACCACCAACATGTGTGTGTTTTAAATGGCAAACTAATGCTGTGATATTTTCAGATTAGATTATCATTATACTTATTATACATTATATCCCTAATAACAGCAGTTGTGTAACTGGTTTATTTATTGCACGCTGAGTTTATCAGGTACAGCAATCTCATAATCTGTCTATTCAGAGCAGCCTGGAAAATATATTAGCCAATATTTTATAGCTCACTGCTTGTAATGTACAGTATAAAATATATCAGAGACATTATTATCTGTAAGGTCTAACCTGAAGAGTGGGGTCTCTGGACCTTTTGCTGCCAGCTGGAATCTTGCTTGCCATTTGCTTGCTCTTCTTTCCTCCTGTCTAACGAGTGAAACCCGCCTGCTGATCTCAGTCTTATATATAGGAGGTGATGACGCTGATTATTTCGCTGAGTTGCCAGTAACACCCAGAGTTATTATTATTCCTCATCATTTCTCAGTAAGTCAATGATTCTCTTGAATTCTGAAAGGTGATCATATCAGTTAGCTAGAATAAATTTCAAAACAGCTTCCTTAAAAACCATTTACAGCCACTCCCAGCAGCCTGCTCCCCAGTACAGTAAGGTACAGTTCCATTTTCTGGTCATCAAGGCTGTGAACTTTAGAATGCGAGTCAGATAGATTACGTAACGTTTCATTTTTGTCTGATCAGTTTGCCTGGTGGAGTCTGTGTCTCATCTCTCATGGTTTAATAAAGCTCTAATTCGGAATTCATTCAAGTTAAATGCAGGTTTCAATATAAAGATTCTCAAAATGGTGGCAGGTTTGACTGCAGGTCTTAATATAATAATAATATAATTGAACACTTTATTGTCCCTGTTGGGGAAAGCGCCGAAGCTTTAACCCACAACTCAGTTGGAGAAAGCGCCGAAACTTTAACCCACAACTCTCATCAGAACGAAGCGCCGTAGCTCCCCTTGGAGAAATTCTTTTTATGCCTCCCTCAACTTGCTCTTTGTAGAGGGCAGAAAGATGAGAGACACAGATCTGGACACAGATAATCCTGTGTGCGGTTTTTAAAATGTGTTTCTTAACTTACAAATTCTACTTTCTACAAAGAAATCACTTAACTGGGAAATTAGCATGGCCACTCACAGCATTACTTCTTACTTTTTAATAGAGTTTTCCTGTATATACACACATTAATCAGTCAGCATACAGACATATGGGACCAACAGCCCCATCCTGGCAGAAAGCACATTACCCCTATTTATTAATCTGTTTTATTTGTAAATAGTATAAAATAATATATTTCTAATTTAAATAAAAGTCGATCTCTAACACCATGGCTCTAGGGCTGTGGCATAGGCCCGGACGCACCGTTGCGGAGTTGGATAAAGAATCTAACTACATTTGTTAAATCAGCAGAACAAAGTGCCATAACTTAAATGGCTGCATTACACATTAGTATATTTTTTTAAACCAATAAAATTTAAGGAATAAAACAATTTAGTTGTGTTTTGTTAGTTTTAGTTTAAATAAGATCCCCCTGGTTTATTTAATTACATTTAATAGCAGTAGGAACTAGTGAGCGGTATTTAGCAAAATACATCAAAACATCTTCAAGATTCCAATATGGAAGGTAACCGACAGTCTGGCAGATTTCATAAAACAAGGCACCGCAAGGAGGGCGTTCGATCCAGAGATGGCACTGTGGTCCCGGATAGAAACTATGGTGAGTGGTATTTAGCTACATACTTCAAAACAATTTAAAAACTTTGATAGAATAATACCTTAGTTATTTAAATAATTTAAGGAATAAAAACATTTGTCGTTTTTGTCAATGTGTTATTTTAAGCAAATGCGTTATTTTCTAACAGCTAAAGACCTGTCATCATCTTTTAGGTGCGAAATTATATGGTCAAGCAATGTTTTACAGCACAGGGAATTAATAAAGAATTCCGCGGAACACAGCCATTATATGTGGCGCTGAAGGAATAACATATTATCACAACATGATTATGTCAGGAAGATTGTCACCGACCTTGCCCGCTCTCTCTGGGGAAGAACCCGGATAGGAACTAGTAAGCAGCATTTAGTAACAAGCACCAAAAACACATTTTTAAAAACTTTAATAAGGTAAAACCTTAGGTATTTTAATAAACAAGATTTTTTTGTTGCAGGAAATGTTTGTTCATGCTCATGTGCACAAACACACACACACACACACACATACACACCAATTGTCAGGGGCTTTAGAGTTTAACTTTAGGTGTGTGAAAGTATAGGACCGCGATGTGTATCCAACCCCCCATAACACACTTAGTCGTTCACTAATTTATCACGAAAACACAGTCAGAAATAGACTTGTAAATTAAACAAAAAAGACATCACAAAAACGCCCACACACACACACACACACACACAAAGAGCAAAGCCCTGGACATGCACACAAGCGTGAACCAAAAGGTTGGCCTTTAGAGTTTGATGATAAAACTGAATCAAAAAACATCAGACATATATAGTTTGTGATTTTTTCTTAAAATGTATAAGAATCAATTTGTTACAGAGAAATTTTTAATTAGTATGAGTGTGATATAAACCATTTAAATTATAAGAATTTAGGAATAACCTAAATAGCAGCTAGAAATGGCCGACCAGGCAGGCAGAAGTGTCCTTTCTTATCTCATAAGCCATGGAAGGATGGGAAGGGTGACATATAAGTGGGGGGTGTAGGAACTGTGGAATCAGGCAAGGCGGGTAAGAATTTAGGATATATTTTTGTTATTTTAAAGAAGGTGGACATGGTTATTTAATTACATTTTATAGGAACTAGTTTAGCATCATGCATCAAATTCACATTAAAAACTTTAAAGAATAATGCCTTAGTTATTTTAATAAAGACATTCTTCAGTAAATGTCAGACAGCCTACAAGATGACCCCACAGGCCCATCTTACAAGCTTGATTTGAGATGCTTGGGGGAGTAGCATGTTAAGTTGACAATGGTAACTGAGCTGCAGCCTGCTTGATAGTTAATGAAACATAGTCCATATTCAACAGTGTCAACAGTTATCTTCTATGCAGCAAGACTAGAGAGTGACTATAGTGCCCCGTTTAACTGCTGGTCCTTATTTAAAAAAAAAAAAAAATTGTCAGAATAAAGACTTAATTATTTTAATTTCAACACTTTTTCACACACACACACACACCGGTGGTCAGGGGTTTTAGAGTTTAACTTTAGGTCTGTGAAAGCAGACTTATATCCAGGCCCCCATAACACACTAACTTAGTCATTCACTAACTTATCGCGAAAACCAGACAGAAATATACTTGTTAATTTTAAAGAAAAGACATTAACAATTTTTGTTAATGTTTAAAGGTATAAAAAACTTTTGCTGCCTTTTTTAAATGGCCAGAAAAAAATGGCTCAACACTATTAATAGTTTATATGAGGATGGGGGGCTTTGCAATAGTCACAATCCTATCAGTCAAGTATCACCTGTCAAAGAAACATCTGTTTCATTTATTTCAAAGCAGGCACTTTGTGCAAAAGCTCTTTCCTCATTTCCCTAAGGAAAATCAACCAGAATCTGAGGATTCTTAAAGACCTTTCATAAGACTTGGGGCCCTGTCCTGAAGTTTATCAAAGACCAGGTTCTTACAGTAGAAGAGACTGATGCTGTTTACGTACTACATGGGAGGACCCTGCAATGAAATTCATAACATTTCAAGATGTATAGGTCGTAAAACTTATTGAATACACCCATCATATGTTGGAGGGGATGGCGCGTCTCCATATTTAAAGGATGAGACGCCTAACCAGTAAGGGGGGCATTGTATCACATGTTGATATGCCCAACAGGGGTGTTAGAGGATTAGGAGACAGAACTATGTTTTGTCTCTGCCCCTCGATTATCTGAGTTCTGGACAGACATATTCAAAACCATCGAGCAGGACATCAACATAGTTCTACCTCCTCTAACCCTCTAACCCCTGTTCGGCATACCAACACCCAATACCATGCCCCCCTCCTTACTAAAGCCCCTGACCATTGGTGTCTGTGTCTGTGTGAGCGTTTGTGTGATGTCTTTTCTTTAAAATTTACAAGTCTATTTCAATCCTTTTTTTCGCGATAAGTTAGTGAACGACTAAGTTAGTGTGTTAGTGTGCTATACTTTCACACACCTAAAGTTAAACTTTAAAGCCCCTGACCACCGGTGTGTGTGTGTGTGTGCACATGAGCATGAACAAACATTTACTGCAACAAAAAAAAATCATTTTTTAATAAATACGTTTTTTCAGTAAAAAACATTTAACAAATTTATTAAAATAACGGCTTTATTAAGGCTTTATTCTGTCAATTTCATTTTTTTTTTTAAATAACGCCAGTGGATAAACAGAGCATTATAGTCAATCTTTAGTCTCGCTGCATAGTGGATGGCCGTTGACACTGTTGAATGTGGACTATGTTTCATTAACTATCAAGCAGGCTGTGCCTCAGTTACAATTGTCAACTTAACATGCTACTCCAGCAAGCATCTCAAATCGAGCTTGTAGATGATATAAGATGGGCCTGTGGGGTCATCTTGTAGGCTGTCTGACATTACTGAAGAATGTCTTTATTAAAATAACTAAGGCATTATTCTTTAAAGTTTTCAATGTGAATTTGATGCATGATACTAAATTCAGCTTACTAGTTCCTATAAAACGTAATTCAATAACCATGTCCACCTTCTTTGATTATTAACCTCTAAAGGCCAACCATTGGGTTCATGCTTGTGTGCATGTCCGGGGCTTTGCTCTGTGTGTGTGTGTGTGTGTGTGTGTGTGTGTGTGAGTATTTGTGTGATGTCGTTTTTTTTTTTAAATTTACAAGTCTATTTCTGTCTGTGTTTTCGTGATAAATTAGTGAACGACTAAGTGTGTTATGGGAGGTTGGATACACATCGCGGTCCTATACTTTCACACACCTAAAGTTAAACTCTAAAGCCCCTGACCATTGGTGTGTGTGTGTGCTTGTACACATGAGCATGAACAAACATTTACTGCAACAAAAAAATCTTGTTTATTAAAATAACTAAGGTTTTACCATATTGAAGTTTTTAAAAATATGTTTTTGGTGCTTGTTACTAAATGCTGCTTACTAGTTCCTATCCGGGTGCTCCCCAAGGGACAGCGGGCAAGGTCGGTGACAATCTTCCTGACATAATCATGTTGTGATAATATGTTACTCCTTCAGCGCCACGTATAATGGCTGTGTTCCGCGGAATTCTTTATTAATTCCCCGTGCTGTAAAACATTGCTTGACCATATAATTTCGCACCTAAAAGATGATGACAGGTCTTTAGCCATTAGAAAATAACGCATTTGCTTAAAATAACACATTGACAAAAATGACAAATGTTTTTATTCCTTAAATTATTTAAATAACTAAGGTATTATGCTACCAAAGTATTTAAAATGTTTTGAAGTATGTAGCTAAATACCGCTCACTATAGTTCCTATCCGGGACCACGGTGCCATCTCTGGATCGAACGCCCTCCTTGCGGTGCCTGTTTTATGAAATCTCCCAGACTTTTTCGGTATTACTAGGCACTTAAGAAGATTCTGCAAGAAGGCACTATATGCTTGCAAAGAGCATGAGAACAGAAGCAAAATTGTCATGAGAATTAGAGGTTTGTGTTCGAGACACTGCAACAATATGATACAATATATAGTACATTAAACATCAGTCAATCGCAATAAAATTTGGAGGGGGGGCATTTCAGAAGGTTGGAGCATCTTATTCCACTTCGATAACCTTTGTGGGATGACAAGGTCAAGGTCATTAGGGGTCAACTTCTCATGAATTCTGAAGGGAGGAAATGATGAAAAAGCAATGAATGTGCATTTTTTATCCTGTCTTATTACACATCAAAATATCTTCCAAAGGTATTTTTCTTACATGAAATTATGATATTTGGTCAAATCCTTCATCGAGATTTTTTTTTAAAAAAATTTAATTTAAAAAAATTTTTAAAAACTTCGACTGTATTTTCGTCTGCCAGCTCACGCATTGTGTCCTTGAAGACCCGGGCTGGGGATGCAAGATCTTACTTGAATTTTGTTGTGAAACGTTACATACTGTATAGGTAGTTTTGAAACCAAAGAATGCGCCTGGAGGTGAGTGTGGGTTGCCTGGGGGGTTACTGACTATTTTTGGGAAGGATAAACAGAACTTTGTGAAAACACCACGGGAATTGATTGGATAAAAATGGTTCGAATTCAAGGCTCTCCTGTCCAAGCTGGCGCCCATATAATGTAATTTTGTACAGTGCTAGCCCCAAAAAGAGGAAATTTTTTAATCCTACCGATACGCTCTTTGAAAAATGATGACGTCATCATCGGCTTGAGCGAGTGTTTTAAGTGCCTAGTATTACCTTCCATATTGGAATCTTGAAGATGTTATGATGTATTTTGCTAAATACCGCTCACTAGTTCCTACTGCTATTATATGTAATTAAATAAACCGGATCTTATTTAAACTAAAACTAACAAAACACAACTAAATTGTTTTATTCCTTAAATTTTATTGGTTTAAAAAATTATACTAATGTGTAATGCAGCCATTTAAGTTATGGCACTTTGTTCTGCTGATTTAACAAATGTAGTTAGATTCTTTATCCAACCCCACAATGGTGCATCCAGGCCTATGCCACAGCCCTAGAGCCATGGTCTTAGAGATTGACTTTTATTTAAATTACAAATATATTATTTTATACTATTTATAAATAAGACAGATTAATAAATAGGGGTAATGTGCTCCTGTGACAAAGGAACAGGAAGTCAGGAATCGGGGAACATGGGATTAATCACGAGAAAGGCAGGTAAAAACAGACTGACAATACAATGACCGGACTGGGGAAACAAACTGATATGCGAGCTAAATACAATGGACTAATGACAACAATCAGGAAGAGCTGGTAAACACAGGGATTTCACACGGGGTTGATGAGAGGGCGTGGAACATGGGAGGAGCGCACGAGGAGATCATAATAGAACCCCCCCACCAAAGGCGTGCACTCCGGGGAGGCGACGGAGGAGACAAGACTGGGAAAACAGGACCTGAAAGACAAGAGCACAACATCAATGATGCACCAGAAACAGCACAGACACGCAGAACAGACACAAGGAGAACAACTCAGATAACAAACGACAAACCACAAGGAACGCAGACAGACACAGGGGCACCAAAAAAGGAAACAAAGAACCCAAGGAGGGAGAGAACGACAGGACAACACCGGGGGGCACACCCACAGAGGGCACGAAGGGACCAGACGGGAACAAAGGCACAGAGGGATGGGGAGGAAACACAGGAGGCACAAAGGGACCGAGAGGCACAGAGGGACAGGGGGAAAACACAGGGGGCACAAAGGCAGGGGGCACATAGGCAAAGGGGGGGAAGCTGGAAGCCAGAGGGAACCTCGGGAGGCGAGAGGCGGAAGCCGCAGGGGCAGCAGGTGACCGCGAGGCTGAAGCTGGAGGAACCTTGGCAAGCTCGAGGAGGGAGCAGGAGGGAACAATGACAGGGTTGAGAAGGAAGGTGTAGGGACTGATGGATGGGGCGAGGAGGAAGGCGAAGGGGACACAGGCGAAGGGCAGGAGGCAGCAGGAGACGCGGCAGTCGAAGGTGCAGCCAACGTCGGCTAAGGCAGAGGTGACTGACGAGTCAGAGCCGGGGGACCCGCAGTCAACTGACGAGGTGTCGGAGGTGGGACCGGAGGCGGCCGACGAGGCACTGGAGGCGACGGCTGAGCCGAAGCCAGAGGCCCTGCAGGCGACCTCCAAGGGGCAGTCAAGGGACCTGGAGACGAGCCGGGGGGCAGGGTGGATGGGCCTCTGCCCCAGTGTTCCCTCCCTTTCCAGGATACTGAGAGGCGGGGACCTGGCCGGAGTCTCCCACACTGGGGTGAAGGTGGGGGCGTCACAGGGAGAGGTACGGTGCAAGTCACAGGGAAAGGATCGGGGGAAATCACTGGGAGAGGCACGGGGGTGGTTAGGGAGATCCCCGAGGTGTCCCACTCCAGCTCCTCCTCCGAATCCACTATGGAGGGAGGAGTGTCGGTCCGGCAGTCCGGGACCTCATTGGGGACAGGGGCCTGTGGGGACACAGGTTTGCTGTGTGTCTTAAAGCCACATTCACTAAACAGCACGTCAGAGACAAAATTTCACTGTCCCTCAGGCTTCCAACTCAAACTGTAAATGTTTTGCGATGTTACACACTGATGAGCTCTGTATCTCTATTTTTTTGAGGCCGGTGACTTTATAACGTGTTCAATACTTTATAAAATAAAATGGAATTAATATATGAGCAAGTAAAGAAAGACTAAAAATTAATACTTGATAATAAAAACTTTAAATAAATATGCATTTGCTGTTTGTTGGATGAGTTGGAGCAAATAAAGAGGATATTTAATAGATCTATTTGTTAAAAAGCTGTGTGAAATACACATAAAATAAAAGAAATACATCAATGAACAATAACATTATTATTATTAATAATATAAACATTATTATTGTTATTATTATATGTGTGTAGATAAATGAGTTGGTCATGTGTTATGAAACAGAAGCTCTGTTATACTATTATCTCTATATGGCTTAATTATATTAACGAGCCAGTGGTCTTTATTAGTGCAGTGTAATGACATGACGTTACAGGATTCCCGAGTCAGCTGATCCACAAACACACGAGTCGCGTCGAGTCAGCCTTACTGCTCTTCCCCTCATCTCATCACACACACATAATGAATAAAATATAATTCTCACGAAAAAGTGACAGACGCTAAACATTATACATGAAACAGTAAACACCGTACACTACACCACGCTGCGGCTGGGTCCTGCTCTCTGATTGGTCAGTAGGTGGTGATTAATTCTCTATAACAGTAGCTCTGACTGTAGTGCAGCTTTATATTAATGTTTATGTACAGTAACAGCATCTGCGCTTTTTTCTTTCTGGTTTCTCTGTAAAATGACAAGCTGCATTTTTGAGAGAATTAAGAGCGGTGACAACCTTAATTGTAACTATAAATGGACAAAAGTATGATGGGGTGCTCTTTGATAGTAAATAAAAATCATAATTGTTAATAAATTACGGTGTTATAAGAAGAATAAAGTCTGAGGTGCTGTTATAGGAAAATAATCAGCTCTAACTGGGCCTCATCTCTCCCTAATACAGTGGGAGTCGGGTGAAGGGCGTGCGGCTTTTACCGTATGAAAGTTTAAAGAAATGTAAATTCCAGCAAAATTGCTGAGTGCGTGGCTACAAGCCTTCTTCTCATCAGAAACCTGCCAGACTGGGGTCCCTCCGGGGACCTCTTTCCTCTCCAGACACCCAGTAGTGACAAGCTGTCCATGACACATAAGAACATAGCGTGACCTTGTCTGCAAGACGCGGCTTGGGGTGAAGCTGATTATACACAGCTGCGATCAATCAGAGAAATGGACTTTCTCTCTAGTACTGAACCAAAATAACTGCTATTAAAGCGCCTTACGGTAACTGTGCTAAGACTGTCTGTTTGCTACAGATGACTTCTGAAACTGGTGGGAGCTGAAGAAGCTGGAAAGCAATTAAACTTACTGCTGCACCATCTGTCCTCTGAACCTGCTATTTTCTTCTGTAAATACAACATCTGGAACACAAAACATCAAAGTGAGCGACAGCGAGAGGAAGGTTGGTGAAGCAGTGCAGCAAGTGAGGAGTAGGAGATACAAGAAATGACCGAAGAGGATGTGTGCGGGCGGTGTGGCCCTCGAGGGGGAGCAGGTCATCCGTCATACAGACTACAGCTTCCTCACACTCTCCCTGCTGTAATTACGAGGAGGCAGTCTACAAGATGTGGTAAAGGACAAACTGGCAGGTAGCGTACAATTCTCGTCTCTGAGTCTCGACACTCAATAAGATGAGAAGGAGTTCATGGAGCTCTTCATCTTGATAGAACTTTCCTTTTAACATGGCATTTATACACATATCTATATTGAGTCTTAAGATTTTGTGATGGCAACATCATTAGTTATCTATATATAATCAGCAATACAAAAAAAAATATT
>JAODKE010000138.1:25725658-25738265 GCA_026779605.1 Mormyrus hasselquistii
GGAGGGGGAAAGCGGAGGACGAGAGAGGGGGGGGGAAGGGGGGGGCAGGGGAGGGGGGGGGAAGGGGGGGCCAAGGGAGGGGAGGGGAAGAGGGGGCCAAGGGAAGGGAGGGGAAGACGGGGCCTAGGGAAGGGAGGGGAAGACAGGGCCAAGGGAAGGGAGGGGCAGACGGGGCCTAGGGAAGGGAGCGCAGCGGAGGGAACAGCGAGGAACTGCACCAGCAACCGCGCATATGTTACCCGCAGGACTACCACAGGAGCCGTAAGCACAAGGGCATGCATTGTCAGCATTGATTCGTTCGGAGGAGGCCCATTCGGTATTGGAGCTAAGAGCCTGCTGAGCAATGGTAATGCGAGCTAGCGATATGGCCTTAGCACATCGGCGCAAGCTAGCCAGTGCTGGATCAGCCCCGAGTCAAGCACGTTTTCATCGTGTTTCAAGTGTCGGCAATTGCAATGGAATATTCCCGCTTTAGGTAGGGCTAGATATCAAAGGTCCATTCAGAAAGCGTTGGGCAAACATTCACAGCAATGCTACATATCTCATAGTTATGTGAACAGTAGCATTTTCTGTGGGAATTTTCAGAATTGGCTTAAAGTTATTTGAAAGAACAATGAACGGAATTGTTTAATCACAGGATTTAGCACAGCTATTTTGTTATAGTATTACTTAAGCTGTTTGCTGAATAATATATTCTGTCATGTAATGCTTTAAAAATAAGCACTTCAACGCGCAGTGACCTTCGCCCTGAAGATATTACCTCTAATACTATGCAGGTGACCTACAGTTGCAAGTGATTCTGGGTCATGCAGGTACCTTAGAACTGCAGGTGATCAGCAGTTTGTTGCAGAGAAGGTGTGACCTGCTTATCCGCAGCAACACACGTCCCTTATTAGCCCATGGCAGTACACACATTCATACTGTATTTGCAGATACCCTCTATTGTGCTGTCAGGTTAGTACATACAGTATTTGTAGTAAGTTCCCGCTTATGACACTGCAATGGCAACCTGAAATGTGAATTGAGGGATGACGTTTTGTTTTTAAATGCCCTGCTTGATTAGTCAGTGGTTTCCTTAATTTTTTTTTTTCCTATTTTTTTTTTTTTTTTTTACAAATGCGCTGCCCCATACATTGTGGAGGACAGACAGAAGTTGCTGCCAGGTCATATAGACCAATTAAACCGGTTTTTACATTTAGAGATCACTGCACAAACTCCATGGCAACTTCAATGTAGGTTAGAATATCCACAGAATCAGCAAGGATATGATTCTCTGGGGTGGACGGCTTGCTTTTTGGGAAAAGGCACCACCTTGTGGCGGTGGCAGGTTGCAGGAAATTTCTGACCTGATTAACTGATGCTGCCAATTACTGCTACTTCTTCTCTGGATTTTGCGCGGGAGTCTACGTGAGCTTAAATGCTGCCTTCTTAATGTCAAGGGTGACCAAATATTTCAGTAATCCCTGAAGCCGCTCATCTTTCATCTGGACTAGAAGGTATTTATTTCTGTTTGTCTGAAAGTCATGTCTTTCACATGATGGACACATCATTGGCTGAGGTATCTTATAGCCTTTTCCTGGAGGAGATGCATCCCACCTTTCCACCCCGCTGTCACGTGTCTCTCCTCCAGTGCCCGTTTCCACTAAACAGGCCTGTTCAGGCCATTCCGAAATAATTGCTTTTGCTCTTGATTATGGAATTAAAAACAGAACAATTTGGTATACGGGCAAAGGACATGCGACAAATGCCTGCAGCAGGCTCTAAGCTTGGAGGTTGACGAAGATTTATTAACAGCTTCATTAATAGTGCTTCAGCATATTTGGAACAGGCCTGGTCTTTACAACATGCTGCAAGCTTCATCCCCAAAAAAGATTCCTAAATAAATAGGCCAGAGGAAATAACATGGTAAATGGTAAATGGACGGCATTTATATAGCGCTTTTTCTCAAAGCGCTTTACAACACATGCCTCACATTCACCCATCCACACCCGGTGGCGGAGGCTGCCATGCGAGGCGCCAACCTGCTCACCGGGAGCAATTAGAGGTTTGGTGTCTTGCTCAAGGACACTTTGATGGGGTCAGGAGGAATCAGGGCTCGAACCTGCAACCCTCCGGTTGCCGAACGCTAGCACCACCATCTTCCCCATAGGAAACTCTTCTCTCCAATGACTGAGATGAATTAGAGAACATTTCAAAAAGATCCTGCATTGCTCTTTATACTTATATAGCCCATTTCGGTGACAGTGTATTGCGACAGAATCCCTTAATTATGTGAGAATAGAGTAGAATGCGGCTAGGGTACAGACTGCAGCTGCAGATACTGCATGTGACCTGCTTAAAATCCTACTTTGGCAAAGCAGCTTTTTTTGTATTCGTGTTTGGTTTTGGTCACATAGGGCACATAGGATGCGTACAGAGAGAACAGAACGTAGTCCAGGGTGTCTCTATGACGCTTCACCGGAGCCTTTGTTGCCTCAATAATTCATTATTCAGTTGTTTAACAGATGCTGTTATCTAAATGGATTCGCACAGCCAGTGGTTTTGCACATGGACCTGTTCGCTGCTGTTGATGACTGCAGTCCCTTAACCGCTAATCTTCTGTGCGGGTTCTAATGGCCTTTTTTTCATTGGCTTAATGGACAGACAGCCAGGTTGCAGTGCTAGAAGATTCAGTCCAGTGCTAAAAGATGCATAGGATGATCTATTTTTAACAACCCCTCAGATGGAAAGTTCTGCCGTGTTGTGGAGAGTAATGTCTTCACAATCTCGCCTAACTAAGCGTGGGTTGCAGCCAGTGATCTCCTCACCATTTATTTTCGGCGAGTTGGACCAGTTGCTGCTGTGAATTACTTTGCAAGAGCAACGGTTTTCGAGTCTCATAATTTATGGTCTGTCTGTCTGTCTGTCTGTCTGTCTGTCTGTCTATCTATCTATCTATCTATCTATCTATCTATCTATCTATTTTTATTTTATTTTGCAGATACTGTTACCCAGAGCAATATACAATTTAGGCAGCAGTGACAGTCAGTCCCTGGAGCAATTAAGGGTCTTGTTCATGAACCCTATGGTGAAGTAACTCTGCGATCCAGGATATTTGAACTGGCAGCCTTCTGACCACAGACATTCAGATCTAACCTACAAAGCTTCATACCAACTACTAAACCCGTATGCATGTTCCTGGTGATGAATGACCATCAATATCCATGGGAGCACTTCAAGGTGTAAAGACAAGTGACCGCAATAAGTTAAGCAACCACCTGTCGATTGTGCTCAGCGACAATACAACTGAAATCCCATTCCTTTTCTAGTTATACTGCATGTATCCATCACCATGACTACTAATCACCGATTTTGGGCTTGCAAGTAATTTAGACCAATGGAGCTGAATTCCTCAGATTGATAAAAGTCCAGTTCCTCATGCCAATGAAACCTGAAAACCCCGTTTATGCTGCTGGTCTTATTTCGGTAACATCAGCGGGTGCTAGGTTGGAGAAGATGTTCTATGTCCTTGGGGCTGTAGGAGATAGTGTTTCATTGACTGCTTTTTTTTGGGGGGGGGGAGCTTAGCACACTTTTTGACATTGGCTTGAGTTCTGCTGGTTTTAAAGGAGCCTTCTACTTGCAGCATGTTTCTTGTTTTGCATTTTTCCTTCCTCACCCTGCTACACCTTGCCGCGATGTACATGTCACCTTCTGTGTTTACAGCACTGCCTCACCACACACACTCTTACTGTATTTGTCCCCAGTTTGCTTTGAACGGTAAATTAATGACATCATCCTGGCTTTCTATGCTATTCAGTGGGTGCATGTGATATGTGATTCAAGACAATGTCTTTTTCTGAAATGCCGTTTCCGGCAGAGTTTCCCTATGGCGTTTTACATATGCATATATCACCATAGACAGTGCAGTGCAAAGGAGGAAAAGCAGAGTAACAGAAGCCCTTTCGGCAGGAATAACAGGGAGATTAATCCTCTGGCGGTCCGAGGTCAACCGCTTCCCGCCTCCCTGAGGCAAGATAACTATGCAAGTTCAGTTCAAATTTCATACAGCAAGTAATGCAAGTTAAGCCAATTGGGTTCTGCCGCAATGTGACCTGCTGTATCCAGCTCACACGCTTGTTGTTTCCTGGCCCTGTTGGCCACAAACCGTCACCAGTGTTGGGCATTTCAGGTCTTGGAAGCTACACATCCAGACCAAGATTTTCTACCAACCAGCATAAAGCATAAAGTGTCACAGTCGCAGAGTTCTCAACTGCTTGGTAGAAACAAAATCATGGTCTGGATTTGTAGCTTCTGAACCAGAAATGCCCGACACTGGCGGTCACCATACTGAGGGGGTGGGGGGACAAGCTGAACCCAAAAACAAAAATCTGCCCCTGACTGTAACTATCCGGTTTTCTTGCTGGCCAGTGTATTATTTCAGGTCTCAGCACAGTATAATGTGGTGCAGGACGTTCTTGGAAATGTGGTAATTCGTGAAGCTTCTGTGCTCAATTGATTTCTATGTATTTCTTATATTAATCCCGCTGTTCCGATGCACTCCATTGGGCTATTGTATACATGAATACATCAGTGTATTTAATTTATTGGTACATACTTGAAATTTATGTGAAATACCCATACTGTATAATGTGTAACTCTAAGGCCAAAATGTATAATGTAAATGTATAATTCAAATGTAAAATATGAGTGTAAAAAACTCTTTAAATTCTTGTTGAAGCTTTAAAAATCTGAAACTAAATTACCTTTTAATGAAATTGATTATAACCATGATGGTGGTTTTTGAGTTTTTTTGAGTTTTTTTCAATCTGTAAAGTGGTACTAATTTTTTTCAGCACTGTAATAGATATGTGTGTGAAAATATACTTTACCTGAAAAGCAATGATAGAAGGTAGCTGTAAACTATTTCTTTTCTATTCTCTCTTGTCAGTCCTGTCTGAAATTCTCAGTTTCTGAAAAATTAGAGTAATAAATGGCATAATAAAACAAATATGCATTTTATTTCCATCCATCCATCCATCCATCCATCTTCTAGAGCAGCTTATACACTATAGCAGTGTTTCCCAATTATGTCCTCAATAAGGAGCAAAAATGTGGACTGTCTGCCAGGGAGCTCAGGGGGAGCAAAAACACGGACTGACTGTGGATCCCCGAGGAGCGGATTGGGAAACACTGCACTACAGGGTCACGGGAGCCACTCGTATGTCTGCTAAACGTGCACATCTGTCAGCGCTCCTTGAAATGGCACTGCGGTTGGATCTGAGTCCTTCGGCGATTAGCCGACTGGCTGAGCAGCCGGGTCAGCTGGCACACACCGGGGAGAGCCACTCCGTGACGGAACACGGAACAGGGCCTGCATCTGCCTTTCACGTGGAGGGGAGGCTGCTCGTGTTTCCCTGGGAGCAGGTAACTGGAAACTGAACGCGATCAGTAAGAAAATAGGGGAAAATAACAGAGAATACAGGGACAGAAGGTGGCTCGGTGGGTCGCGCCGGTGCCTCCCAGCTTCGGTGGGGGGGGGGGGGTTATTCATTCCTCCTCCTCTCCGGGTGTGAAGTTTGCATGTTTTCCCCGTGTCATGTGACCTTTCCCCACAATCCGAAGCCGTATAGCTAAGCTGTTTGATGTCTCTATATCACCCCTAGTGTATGTGCCCTGTGACGGACTAGCATCCTGTCCAGGGCATACCTCGCCTTGCCTGCCCCCCCCCCCAGTTAGAAGCTGGGTGGGTGCCTTAGGAATCACCATGACACAATGAACATCATCAGGTTCTCCTTAAAAAATAAAGGAGTCCCACCACGACGGAAAGACAGAATCATTTTGAGAGAATAAATATTTGACACAAATCTGAAATATAAAAAGCACTAGTCTGCCCCTGAACCATGAGACAGAAGCCAGCAGCAGCAGCAGCCAGGCATCACATGGTGCCCCCCCTCGGCAGCTCCACTGGGGGCTGTGATGAGAAGACACTCATTAACGCCATGCTGCTGCATCACAGGGAGGGAGGGCTGACTGTACCACGCAGCGGCAGCTCTGACATTCACACCAGTTTCCTCACCATCTACTCACCAATTCGTCTTTTTACATGCTGAATTATTACTAGCAATAGATTGCTGAAACATTTTAAATATTTTAACATGTTTTTCAATTGTTATTTAATTTTCGGAAATTCCTCCCCCATTGCATCCTGATGAGAAGGTACCCAATCAAAATCAGGCTGAAGGGACAAGGTCCCTTGCTGATTGGAGGGACAATAGTTTCATTTTCTGGTTGGATTATTTATTTGGCACAGCTACTCATTCTAACGAAAAGCAATCGCTGCTCCTTTCTCTCCCTAGCAGTTATTCCTCAGCAACCTCTTTGCTCTCTCTTCTAATTAGTGTAACAGATAAAAGGAATTTTCTGTCTGTTTTTCTTGCTAAATATACAGTGGCAAAATGTATTAGTTTTCTCTCAATTGGAGGAAAGAAAACCGCTCACAAAAAAGTGAACTCAGCCGTAATACATAACTGTAATCGACATTAAGCCCCAAAAAATCAATTCATGAAAATTTTTCTCATAGTTCATCTGAGGTAACAAAAAACACCTCATTATCTAACACATCAATGGGAAGTAAATAGGATATTATGGAACCAGTGTTATATCAGGTTAAGTTGTGCTGAATGGCTACTTTGTATTTGCAATACACAAGACAGTCACTGAGTGATTAAAAAGGTGAATTATACAATTTATAGCATGGTATTTTCTACAGAGACTGGACAGCTTTCTGCTACTGTTTGGATGTGATTGACATACCAAAATATTTTGCTTTCAAAGTGTCTGCAAAGAATCTACTGTTGTGTTGTACTGTCTACTTGATGTTACTGCCTTTTGTCTTTGGAGTAAAATGATACACTGCAATTCTATCTTCTCTGCAAACAAGCTTCCATCTGATCGGTCCAAACAACACATAAAGACAAGAGACAACATGTGCATATCGAATTCACTGCATTAAGTGACTCTTGCTATGAACTTCAGGAGACTCTGTCAAGAGTAACTTTGCATTATGGGCATTAGAAGAGTCTAATAAGTGGCTGTTCACTTTAATTTTAATTCATTTAATCTGGGTTCGGAAAAACATCTCTTACAAATAAAAAATGTCCAGCCTGTTTCTCTGTCTGCATCGTTCTTTCACAAATATTGTAAGAGGTCCCACCTGTGAATACTACTGGGTTTCACAACAAAACCCCGCATTGAAAACCATGCAAACAACTTAAAACCTAAAGTTAAAACAAATCTGAGTAAAAAACACAACAAATCTGTAAAAACAAATCTTTTCTGTAAAAATGAAAACTATAGCATGATTAAAAACACATCATTTAAGATACTCTAATCCCCATGCATGGTCAAGATTCAGCACTATACAGAGTTTTAATATCAAAGAAAATACCAAAATAAATACCTTCTAACATAGAGCTGTGGCATTTTGCCATGAAGGTGTTAAAAGAAATTAGTAATAGCATGTTACATTTCAGCTTGCTTTTATATTTTCGTTTTATTATTTGCATAGTTAAGTTAAAAACACACACAAAAAAAAAATCCAGAAATGCTGTTTCTTATCCATTCACACAGCAAGTACCTCATCATGAAAATTAACAAGTATCTGGTGCAATGAATAAAAACTACCATAATAAAATGATACCGTGTAAGTGCATGGTGATGGCTATATATTTATATATACATAATATACACATTTATAAGCAGAATGGTAAGAATTTAAGTAAAAGGTTAACAGGTCGATAGCTATATGCATCCAACTTTAAAGCTGACACTTCAAGACAGCATGCATTTTTACCAGATATAACCAGCATTATTTTAACAAACCAAATTGGTTGAAATCATTCTCATAGTCAGAAACCATTACTATAACATTCATAATTGAGCCAATTCATCACATATTGCTTCTCAACGCTGATATAATTAATATTACTTTTACATATTTTTTCCATTATGTTCATTTGTTTGATGGATAATAAATATTAGAAGAAGCCAAACCTGACCAGTTCTTAAAAGGAACATGTTAGAGAACCTTATCCTCAAAACACTTAGGCAAAGCATTACATGTACATGCATTTGAAATACTTTAATCATATGCTGGATCTCAAATTGCTCACACGATAAGAAGTAATCTGGGACAGCAGATATTTATTTGTAACTAAGAAAAGGTAGGAATCCTGCTAAACATTTTTTTTTTCATAAAAGCAGAACTGCTCTTTTTTTCTCTGAAATAACAAGAATTCATCAGTTCATGCTTTCTTAGGTTTTACTAGCCTGTTGTCAAAGCGTCTAAGATTCAGTGCTTCCCATTTCTGGATTTGTCAGCCATTGAGCTGCCATTGGTACTGACGTCTTTTGAGCCTCCCCCTGTTTTCCCGCTTGCCTCTGTGCTCGTGTCCAAAGCTTGCTTCTCCACCTGTTCCGTCTCCCGGTGGTAGAAGTAGTTGAAGTTGGAGACAATGACGGGCACGGGTAGGGCGATGGTCAGCACGCCGGCGATGGCACACAAAGTGCCCACCATCTTTCCCCCCATGGTTATAGGGCACATGTCTCCATAGCCGACTGTGGTCATGGTCACTACGGCCCACCAGAAGCCCTCAGGGATGCTGACGAATTGTGTCTGAGGTTCATCTACTTCGGCAAAGTAGATGGCGCTGGAGAAAAGAATGACTCCAATGAAGAGGAAGAAGATGAGCAGACCAAGCTCACGCATGCTGGCTTTCAAGGTCTGACCCAGGATCTGCAGCCCCTTGGAGTGCCGGGATAGCTTGAAGATTCGGAACACCCTTACAAGGCGGACTATGCGCAGAATGGCCAGGGACATATTCTGAGCGGAGCTTGCATCCGGTGTTGTCAACACCTCTGTCCCCAAGGTGATAAAATAGGGGGTGATGGAGACAATGTCAATCATATTCATGATGTTGTTGAAGAATTCCTTTTTGCTGGGACATACAATGAAACGAACGGAAAGCTCAAAGCAGAACCAGATGATGCAAATGGTCTCGACGATGAAGAAGGGGTCAGTGAAGGTGGCAGTGAGAGACTTGGGGCTGGCACTCGGAGGGGAGACAGAGATGGGGCCGTCCTGTGTCTGATTGGCAAACTCGGTGATGGCTTGGAAGTCTCCCATTTCCTCCCGGAACTCTGGCAGTGTCTCCAGGCAGAAAATGATGATGGAAATAACAATGACTAAGACAGACACTAGCGCCACTGATCTGGCAGCACTGGAGCTCTCTGGGTACTCGAACAGAAGCCAGAACTGACGATGGATCTCATTGGCAGGCAAGGGCACCTCCGCATCTTTAATGAATCCTTCATCTTCTTTAAATTGCTCCATAGCTTCATTACCGAGCTCATAGAAGGTTATTTCATCTGCAAATATGTCCAAGGGAACGTTAGCCGGCCTCCGAATCTTTCCCCCGGACTGATAGTAGTACAAAATCCCATCAAAACTGGGACGATTGCGGTCGAAGAAGTATTCATTCCTCATGGGATCAAAATAGCCAATCCGCTTTGAAGGGTCCCCCAGCAGAGTCTCTGGGAACTGGTTCAGGGTCTTGAGCTGGGTCTCAAAACGCAGGCCTGCAATATTGATGATGACTTTCTGTTCCCCCTCATCCAAAGCTTGCTTCTCCCTGAACAGGCCATCGCCACACTCCTTAGACAGCTTATTGTATATAGTCTCGCCTTGTGACCCATCGCTGTTTAATAGAACCTTCCAGTTGGAGATGAGACTGCCACAGCTAGGACGTCCTCTCCTAGTCTGCGTCTGGGACATTGTGGGTGAAAATCCCTGTTCGCCAGTCTGCTGTGCCCTGTTCCCGCTGTTCTGCAAGATATGCTGATGACTGTTGCCATGGCTTTGATTGGAAGTTGCCGTGAGTGATGCCGTCTCAGTGGGCGGGTCCACGTCACCGCGGTCTCCTATGCTGACTCCGACCTCATCCAGGTTCTCGAAGTCGACAAGTGCCACCTCCATCGCTGCACACCTCCGGCTTCCAGCCCAGTCCAGGATGGCCTTGATCAGACGACGCAAAACAAGGCAGAACACCAAGGGTGATGGCAGCCGAGAAGCATTGGGACTGGCAGGTCAGACGACGGCTTCTCGCTCAGGCTTTCTCTCCCACTAATCTGCAGAATCAGGGAGAAGAGCAGACGAATCAGCCCATGCGCGGTGCGTGCTGGCTGCACATTCTTGTTTTGCTTTTGTCACAGAAAGGTGCTTGCTGGCTCCAGGGCGTGACATCCAAAGGACCCATGTGCATAGTCACTTGTTACTTAGATACCAAGGTCTCTTTGGAAATAGACTGACAACAGCAGGTGGAGGACAGCTTCTCTGGGTGTAAGCTTGTGGCTGTGCAAACACACGTTTTGTGGGACACCTCAGAGGGCAGTAAATCTCAGTGGCCTTCAGAGAGCGTACGTTTTCTACAAACATACACAAGGTCTTTTCCAAAGAAAACACCTGCTGGAGGGAGATAAAAATCACACAGACACTCAGCACAGGGATGAATTGCAGCATCACTGAAGGAAAACCCACATTTATGATCAGTGATCAGGCAGACATCAGCTACTGAGCATCAAGCTGGCACACAGGCATGGAAAGGAGGGTAGCCTACGCTATTTTGGTCCAGGTGAATGCAGCAGGACAGGCAAACAAGCAGAGGATCCCATTCAGTGAACTTTGTCCACCCTCCGTCCCCCCCGGCTAGGATTCCAAGGAAGGAACAAAATGCAAACTTCAGCAAAGGGGAGTGCCTGAATACTTATTGTAATGTGCCTGTGCATTAAATGTAACTGCTGCTTTTCCTCTAGAGGTGGATAGTTCAGGTCCAGAAAGTAAAAATCCAGAGCAAGATTTTATTTCAACCAATCAGTTGAGTATAAAGAGTCCCAGTGATAGAGCACTCAGTCGGTTGGTTGAAACAAAACCTTAGTCTGGATTTTTACTTTCTGGACCTGAACTGTCCCCTTCTGTATTTCACCTTTGTAAGATTTCCCAAAAATCCTAGAGAACACAATGTGAATGACTGGGAATCTGTGGGCCTTACTTGGGAACGGGGATACTAGTACTATAGCAGAGTATTTACCTTCTCATGCTTTATTATAATCTGTCTGGTAAAGTGAGAGTATGGCCAGGGAACATTGATGAGCAGGGCCTCAGGGAGCCGGGCTGCATGCATGCATACGGGCTTCTCTTATTCACAGCTACACTAAATTAACAAACGTCTTCATGTCTTAATGTCATAAATATATATTAAAAAATTAAAAAGATGAGAAAATAAATTATATTATGTAATATGCATTATGCATCCTGACAATTTTTAATTAATTTTTTTTTTCAGTGTGCCGGTTCAAATTTGTTATTCCTTACATCATAATATTAGGTGTCTCTTACAATTGTTGTGCATTACAAGTTCCATTTTTGCAGTTTGTGAGTTTTAGTCGAGGATGTCACCAGAGAAAGCAGCTCTCAGTTACTGCAGGCTGAGCCGACACCCCCAGGTAAGCACAATCTCCTCCCACCTGACCCTACATCCCCGATAACATGAGTGGCCGTCGGCGGCTGGCACTGACACTCACGTGCCAGGGGAGACACCCTTTGGCTGTAAACGGCACGCGCCGCGGTAACAGACACCTTTCAATCGCCCCCCCCACTCCCCCCATTTCTTATTAATTTCCTATTTATGTTTGGTGAGGGGGCTCCTGGTGCTTTCTCACTGCCACGTCAATCCAGTTAAATTGAGAATAGAGTAAAGAAACTACATGGTACGTGAAGCAGGCAGAGAGCTTCCCACCGGGGGGGGGCACGGCTGGAATGGGTGAGAGTGTGATGTATGTGAAAATGCACAAGTTTTTTTAAAGTGTTGTCATTAAGTGGTAATGCAGAGCTGTGGATTAATGTTGATGATGGTGGTTATATATGTGTTATGCATATGAATAATTGAGTCATATACAATCCCAACTAGCGCGTCTAAAGAGTAGAAGTGAAGTTAGAAGAGAATGACGGGACGCGGAGAGATAAAGAAGTTTTTCATCAGCAGGGTGACCTGGAACTTTTAACAGATAAACTCAGAGGTAAGTTAATGCTCCTAATTGTTATCCTAGCTGCAGATCAGTGTAAGGATATAGTTAATCCCCACGTCTCCCTTTGAAACATAACCACTGTCTATCAGCATATGTAAGAACAACATGAAAAACAAGAAATGCACAGTTTTTCCTGTAAGAACTTACAATCTGTGTGGATACATGTAGGAATGAGGTCTGTTCTTAGCTGTGTCCTAACACTGCACTTATTGAGATTGGATCCATGGTTTTTAATGGTACTTTACGGTCATTTAAACATGATATCAACCCACTCCACGGAACATGTTATTTGCATACTTCTTTATCAGAAGGACCATGCAATATTCTGTTGTATGTGGAAGTTCTCCATCATATTAGGTGATTGTTTGTGTAATTTTGTGTAGTTTGCATGTATATGGTTGATGTGTTAAGGTCCCCCCCCCCCCCCCCCCCCCCCCCCCCCCCCCCCCCCCCCCCCCCCCCCCCCCCCCCCCCCCCGCCCCCC
>JAODKE010000138.1:25738365-25754909 GCA_026779605.1 Mormyrus hasselquistii
TTTTTTTGGTGTGGGTTTTCTGATTATATGTGCTATTGTTTGGTTTTTTTGTGGCTTTTGCGTCTATTTGGTTGAGGTGTGAATGGATCCCCCCCCCCCCCCCCCCTGCACTGACATGTGTTACTTAACACCCTGTGATGTCTGGAGAACAAACATATTTTTTCGGCGCAAACATTTTACCAATCAGTTACTTTAAACCAAAGCTTAAAAGTCTCTTGAATAGAAGTTTTTGTATTTTGTTTTGTATTTAATAATAACCACACCTGTTCTGACGTCTTTCATCATGCAATATTTCTTGCCCATCTGCTAAGTAGCAAAACCGTGACAAGGATAAAATTGACAAGATCCTCAACTGCAATAATCCCTCACACAGCAGAACAGATGCCAGAATGCTTCGAAAAGTCAGACTTCTGCCACTGCAACATCACACTCAAACCTAAACTCCATCGTTGAACAGTCAGTTAAGTGTTTACTCTGCAATAAAAGCAAAACAGAAATGTTCCACTTAGAGTGGGTACCGAAACAATGCTGGCTCACTCATATAACTTTCTGTTCCATACTGGGCTCTCACATTACAACACACATACACACACACACACACACACACACACGCACACACACACACACACACACACACACAGATGCTAGTGGAGACCCCCCTGGGGGGCTTACCCGTGTGCCCAGATGTTCCCCCCGCTGAGGGGTCCATTAAGAGGACACTCTCCAGCCAGGATGCCAGTCCTTGCTGTTGCCTCCTCATTGAGGACCATAATGAGGAGATCACAGTGTCTTGAGCGCTATTAAAGCTTCAGCGAGGTAAGCCTACACCCGAAGGGTAACCGGAGCCGGAGACGGGGATGCGCGCGCACGCTAGCACACTAGCACGCTAGCACCTGCACACAGACACCTCACACACCGATACTCACTCACTCACTGCTTCACTCACCCATTCACCCACTCACTCACTGACTTACCTACTCATTCACTCAATCACTAGTTTACTCACTCATTCACTCACCCAGTCACTCACTGACCTGCTCACTCACTTCGTGGACACCCTGACAAACTGATAATGACACTCGCGTAAAGACAGGCGCTGTCACATCCATACTCACTCAGACCCTGATACTCAGACACAAGCGGCCACAAACATATGGGGCTCACACATCTCATATATGTTCAGGATCACGTACACACACACACACACACACACACACACACACACACACTCACCCTTTCACACACACACTCACCCTTCCATGCACACACTCACCCTTTCACACACACACTCACCCTTCCATGCACACACTCACTCTTTCACATACACACTCACTCACACACAGACCCACATCCACACAGTCACTCACACAGTGAGACTAAGAAGCCTGTGCAGACACAGTGCCTACCTGGGGCTGCTTTTTTAAAAGCTGGCTGGCAGAGAGAAAGAGGAAGAGGAGGAATGCACTGCTGTAGGAAGGCAGCAGCGGCACTCCTGGGGGGCCAGTGTTGGCTCTGTTTTGGAGACCAATGTGGGACAGCTCCCCCCCTTCTCCACTGGCTTTTGCAGAGTAAGCAAAGTGGCCTCTGCACAGGTAAGGGGATGAAAAGAGCCGCCCCCTCCCCATCTATCCTTCAAGGTCACTTGTCACTGGCCCGTTCCCGTGTCCTCTCTCGCAGGACTTTCCAATACTGCAGTCGCCCAAGGATCGATTTCATGGTGGCCAAAACCTCGCCAAGTGGAACAATTCGCTTACTGATCAGCATGTCGGACTCTCTAATGAACTATTTCCATTGTTGGCGTTACATGATATACTTAAAGGCTGCTGGTATTGTCCTGCACAACAACTTCATTCAATGCATATGTATCTAATGCAGGCTTCCAAATGTCTGGAAAACTTTGGAAAACCTATAGCGTTTGGCTTAATACTGCTCTGTGTTGGCCAACAAGATCCTGTACAACTGATTATAGTGGACAACAAAAGTGAGAGGTACAGAGGATATTTAAAAAAACCCCATGGGCTAGAATTACAATGACTGTACATGATTATATTCAGATGTAAGATAAGCTGTATCTGACATGGATCCTGGACATTTCTATGATGGAAAGTCAAGTACCCCAAAGCCGCTTCATAAACAGAAATAGTACGAACCAAGTTTTTGAGTTCAGGAAAAAATTTCCCCTTTTGCTGTGCGAGTGTGAGTTGATCCCCCCCCCCCCCTGCTTCCTCAGCACTTTCCGACCAGAGACTCATAAATCCCCAACGAGGTTAAGGTTACAGCTGCGAGTGCGGAGCCTGAGGACACTGTGGGCGAGCGGAGGAGAGGTAAAACCGCAGATTGAATGACTGCCAGTTGTCAATCTATTTCATCCTGCTTACATCACAGAAAGACACAAAGTTGCATAGAACAAACAGCTACTGAACTGAACTCAATTAAGCTGAATATATCAGATGTTTTGCAGTGTAAAATGTAACTGTCAAGGTTTGCAGAATAAAGCCGAGATGCAGCTTGATTAGGATACATGTCCATCACAGAAACACCCACAATTACATGATACGGGCAATGTGGAGGCACCGGCCGACCCAACAGCGCCGTACTGGAGGAGGAAACTCACTCAGAACACGCAACTCATGCATAAACATCATAGCCTGGAGCAAGGAAGCCTGACCCGCTAAGGCCCGACCTGCTAAGCCCTGACCCCCTGAGGCCCGACCCGAAGCCCGACCCGAAGCCCGACCCGAGGCCTGACCCGGTACACCCTGACCCTCTGAGACCCAATCGTCTGAGGCGCAACCTGCAAAGGCCCAAACCTCTGAGGCCCGACCCTCTCAGTCACTGCACCATCCAGTATTAACAGTGATTAGTAAGTTCATATTCTGTTATTAAATATGATTGTATTGCCTTTTATGACAATAGGTCTTGATTTATTATGTCATACAACAATTATAAAATGGTCTTTCATATTCTAAACCTATGTACTTTTAATCAATTCACCTCCAATGATACCATTACATGTGCTTTTTAAATGAATAAAATAAAAATAGATATCATTGCATATGCAAAAAAAGGTTTAGTACCTCAGTCAATGAGGTGTCTGTAATCAGGTGCATAAATATTTGAATACACAATTAATCAATGAAGAATCCAAATACCAGTAGAGAGTGAATGGCTGTGGTCTCATATAAAGGTACTTGTCATTCTAGAGATGATGAAAAAACCATTGAAGAAATGTTTTGGCTAGTTGTGGTCATACTATCCGTCTTGTTATCCATGAAGTCCTAGAGAGCAATGAGCAAAATAAAGCATAATGGCCTGCAGAGCAACAGGGTTATATCTCAGGACCTACAAAGCCTTCAATGACCTACAGAACATCAGTGTCACATCCAGGTGTCTGCAGAACATCGGGGTCACTTCCAGAGACCTGCAGAGCATCAGACTCACATCTAGGAACCTGCAGAACATCAGTGCCACATCCAAAGGTCTGCAGGACATTAGGATCACATCCAGGGACCTGCAGAACATCAGGGTCACATCCAGGGCTCTGAGGAACATCGAGGACACGTCCAAGTGTCAACAAAACATCAGGGTAACATCCAGCGCCCTGCAGAACATGGTACAGTACTCAGCAACCAGCCAAATGCGATTGGTAGCTGATTGCGATTCATGACATCTTCTACCATAGGGAATACTGCCCCCTCCCACATATGGCAAAATCTACATAGGGTCACCCCTTAGACAAAATATACCATATTGACTCAGTAGCTCCCCAGATTATTTTAAAGTAGCAGTCACTGTAAAAAAGACAAAAGACTGCATGTTCACTGGGATCATCAATCCACATTTTTAAAATACCCTGTGCCCGATAACATTTATTTATAGAGACAATGAGATGCTCCTGCTACATCCTGTGTGATTGCGGCAGGAATTGAAAGTTTGTCAAAATAATGAAATGCCAAAGGCAAATGAGAGAACCGGAGGCAATGAAGGGAAATCGATCGGGCTGCTGTCCTGTCAGCCAGCTTACTTTCTCCAAGGCTGGCTGATGTACGTCAAGACGGCCAATCACGTGCCCTCAAGGAAGGTCAGCCAAGTTTTGCATGAAAACCAGTAGCAAACAAAAGCCAAGGTTGTTGTTGTAGTAGTATAGGTCATGTCTCTTGTTATGCCCCAGAGACCTGGCTAATGCTGTTTGGACTAGTGTTCTACAAGGCACAGAGTGGAACTAAGTTTTCAGCCTGGGAGTTTATGTCCATGATCAGCTCACTTTGATGAACGATTCCACAGTTCAAGTCTTATCACAATAAATATTTCTGCCATTTCAAGAAGAAAATAAATAATAAACAGCATATTGAACTGTTTAAGCTATTTGACTTTTTCAGTGCTGCCTAATCTTTTTTCCATCCATTGTTCAAGAAACTTCAAGTGACTAAGCAATAGCGAGAAATTAGTTGTGGCTTCAAGTGCACATTGTGCTCACTCAGTACTAAATGACAAGTGATCACACTGATGCATTTGCCTCGTATTTGCACGTCTCTTTGCAATGATGATCTGTTGTGTGTGTATGTGCATGAGTAAACTAGCTGGGTAACATTCTGAAGCATTATTGCAGAAACATGAAATTATTTGTTTCCATCTGGCTCAATTTTAAACTTTCCAAATTATTTTGTTTCTGATTGGCACAATAGCTAAGTGGCCCAGGAATTCCTCCGAGTCTCCAGATTGACTAGTACAATGGACCTTTTTTTTTTAACCTGGCTATGACTCTGAGATCGGTGTCCCGGGGAGAGCGGGGCGCCTCAATCTATCAAGCCCACAGACAGAACCCCCCATAAGCTCTTTCAGCGACTGGCGGCTCGAGGGAAATGCTTGACGTTGCCCTGAAGTGTGAGTCGTGACAAACTGCCAATGACTCAGAGAGCTGTGCTGCGTGGACACAACCACGGCAGACACACACATGCTCTCACCAGCTTGCCGTGTTTACACCATGTGAGAGCAGACGTTAGGGTGTGGGAGGGAGATTAAATCATGTTAAATCAGAAACCCGATGCCCGAGTATGACTAAGAAGCGTATGATGGGAGCCATTGTTCTGCTGTTGACATGAACGGCACACAAATAAATACAGGTGTTTCCGTACAACCGGTTTTTAAAGATGCTGCCTTACACTTATGAGACATAATGATCACTTAGTGTCCAAGGTGTATGAAACAGAGGCATTGTCTGATGACGGAATATTCATGCATTTAAAGGGCGTGGCTCTTCTTAATGTGTCACCTTCACACATCAAAAGAGGAAGCCTGACATCATGTGTTCACTTATGGTTAATAAAACAGAGTCTAAATTCCTGAACTGCATGACCACCTTCTGTCCTTGGAAAAATATTTTCATTCTGTTTATTGGCTTCTGCTGAAAATGTGTGATTCTGCTAAGATACACACAAACACTTCATTGGTTAGTGTCCAGTGTAAACCTTTTCTTTCAATTGACAATGTGTTATAAACAGGAATGCTGATTTTTATTTTTACCCACACATGCTGCCCCAGGTCAGCAACCTTTCCATGTTGAAAGACTGGAATCTGGTAATGTTGCGAGTCTGGATACATATTCTAGCTCTGACCCATTTTCCAGCACAGCTTGCCATCAGATCGCAGAGCGACACCGTTGATACCATCTGATATATGATAACATGGCATGCTTTTTTCCTGCTAAAGCAAGGTAGGGTTTCAGCCTGGTGACCTCAGCACAGATTTTATTCCATAGGACATGCCCTGTTATCCACCTTTTGCTGAGGGGGGTTGTCTGCCGCCACACTGGTCATAATGCCATAGAGGCAAAGGCTTCTTGGGGCATGTCTGCATCATTTCCTGTGATCAGGTTACATCACTTCCTGTGTATCACATCATTTTCTATGTACAGAGAAACCACTCAATATGAGAAATGAAATGAGATATTTTAAGTACCTGTATAACATTTATTTGTGTACTAGTCAATGGTTTCTTGAAAATTTACTGCATTTACTGACTCAAAATTCACTGTCTTTTCAAAAATGTTGTCATACTTATTTGTTGTGTTGCATGGCAGCCTTTACCGCCGGTATTTAGATGAGTGAATGTGAGGCACAAGTGCTCGTAGGAGTAGAAAAGCGCTATATAAATGCAATTCCTTTACTGAATAATTCCAAAAACTCCAAAAAAAATTTTGCAGAGTTGCAATTTATTTGTCATATCTATGTTAAAACACAGGGTGAACATTACGATGAGTTACAATAGACAAGAAGAGCAATGAAAAGTAGATATTTATGTAAATGACCTTGGAAGATAAGAAAAAATAGATTTAAAGAGTCATACATAAGGGAAGTGTATATGTACATGGAGGGAGGGGTGCAAGCATCAGTATTGCACACGCTTCTATATCACCTGCCAAACGGTAATACGGTAATGCCATCACTACTGTATCACTACAGATAATCGTCATCGACAGCTGGCACCAGTGCACCTGCACAGTGGGGTCAAGACAGGAACGACTGCAGGAAGACTACCACCCATCCATCTTGTGGGTGTTTGTAGATCACTTTGCTTTGACTCTTCACTAGATTTCAGTGGCATTGAGGTCTGTTTTAATAGTGACTTTTTGATAATTATCTTGCCGTTTGAAGAATTGCCCGATCATCCATAATCCTGAAGGACATGCCGTTAGATTCTGCTTTGATGGCCATGTGGGATCAGATTGCCATGGACTTGGCTGACAGGCAGTGCTGGCTGTTAAAGATCAGCCAAGCACCACTTACTTAAACGCAGCTTCCTACACGCCATCTCTTTTCAGATATTGCTTACATGCTCAGTCACGATCCATTGCATTGCACATCACTCATGCTGTAGGAATCACGATCAGGAACATTTCAACGCTGTTGCGATTTAGTTTGCATGGTGCATCTTTCAGTTGTATTTGGAATCTCCAATACAAATTGCAGGGCTGATGCTTTGCACAGCTGGATGGTTTGATTTAATTACTGGCCTCTGCTCACATTTAATCACGTAACTGTTCAATCTACTAAATTAACCATCACACCGACTGCAAGATCAATTCGTTCATCCCTCAGACTAGATCAGAACAAAACATACAGTGGTATTGAGAGAAAAAAATGACATGCTCCCCCACCAATAGGTGTAGCTTTGCAAGCTACCTCACACCCCTGCTGGAAAGACCAGAAAGGAAGTGTGACCTTCAGTAGGACGGCCAGCCTTGAACCTGGGCTGAATCGTTACAGGAATAATTGTCACACATCCACGTTCCAAAGCATTGTCAACTTCTAACAGAAAAATACATAGAATGACCAGCTTAAAAAAGTTTTATCATCATATACTGACAGCACAATCTTACTTATGTAGGTTTAACAATAAATATAATAAATATCAGCAACAAATAACACCTCTGCAGACAAACATTCATCATTCGGAGAAGCTGATTGTGGGATATAAAGACCAAAGGCTTCCATTTTTTTGCATTAAATTATGATATATTAAAAGCTTCCAAAGCTGCAGAACCAAATGTACCTGACCAATCTGGTAAAATGCACCAAGCAGGGCCTTTCTTGCCTGCTTTAGCTTGTGAACAGGTGGCGAAATAGACGAGCAGAAACAGATCATCTCCTGAAGAGGGAGCTGGTCACTCAGTCTCCTAGGGTGGCTCTCTATCCCGTGCCCTCGAGTTCGAATTCTGATCCAAAACTGGGCTGACACACAGTACCAGCATTAGAAAGAGAGGGTGGCGATTACGTGTCTGGTTGCTGTGCAGCATTTTGATGTGACGGAAAGCGGCCCTGAAATGTACAAACGAGTCTCTTTATCATTTGTCTCTGAGAGAGTCTGTGTACTAAGAGGTTGGAAGACGGATGGATGTTTTGTGTACTTGCAAGTTCTAGGACATAAACTAAGAGCCAGGTCGAAGAGAGACAGCAGATCTATCACACAAATTTTGTTTGAAAACTCGGGGTTACGTAAATGTCATAAAGCACAAGGATAGTTTGTTCAGCAACAACACTGTGTCTCTTTGTATAGATTTCCTTGGGGTATTTATATGAATGTAAAATGGCTACTGTGGTTACTCTGTGGCACCAAGGGGAAGCACAAAAAAGCGACACCCCAACCTCACCCCTCCCCCAATGAATTGTAATGCCTCCACATAGTCACCCACGCGCACACACACACACACACACACATACATTCATGGAATCTCTCTAGTTCCCTCCAATCCATCCTGTGCCCATCTGCCCTGACACGGAGGGGGCCATAAAACTAGAGAGCACAAACTGGGGGGGGGGGGTGTTAGCCTTCACCTTATGCTCCAATAAACCCCCCCTTGGAATTTCAGCATGAATGGATTCTAAAATGTGATCTGGCCTTCATCTAAATCGTAATAAAACAGAAGTCTTGTTTAACAAACACATATGGCAATATTACATTGCCATTCTTGTACTGAACAACTGATTTTTGTAAATCAAGGTCACTGATGGGAAAAGTATTATATTTAGTAACTAGAGGAACCTTCTTTATTGGCAGTAACTTCAACTAATCACTGTAAGTAGTTGCTAATTGGCCCTGCACTGTAGTTATCACATATTTTGGTCATTCCTACATATAAAACTACTTCAGTTTCTGTATTTTTTCGGAATGTCTTGCTTAAACAGCCTGTTTCAGATCACGCCTCAGAATTTCAATGAGATGGAGGTCAGGACCCCAAACTCTCTTTGGGTTTTAGATCGCAGACAGATGACCTGATATTCTGATGCAGAATTTCCTAATATAAATCACCATTCTATTCTCCCACAGTCGCCATGCTATTCTCCCAGTCACCATGCTATTCTCCCACAATCGCCATGCTATTCTCCCACAGTCGCCATGCTATTCTTCCAGTCACCATGCTATTCTCCCACAGTCGCAATGCTATTCTTCCAGTCACCATGCTATTCTCCCACAGTCGCCATGCTATTCTCCCACAGTCGCCATGCTATTCTTCCAGTCACCATGCTATTCTCCCACAGTCGCCATGCTATTCTCCCAGTTACCATGCTATTCTCCCACAGTCGCCATGCTATTCTCTCACAATCCCCCTGCTATTCTCACACAGTTACCATGCTATTCTCCCACAATCGCCATGCTATTCTTCCAGTCACCATGCTATTCTCCCACAGTTACCATGCTATTCTCCCACAGTCGCCATGCTATTCTCTCACAATCGCCCTGCTATTCTCCCACAGTTACCATGCTATTCTCCCACAATCGCCATGCTATTCTTCCAGTCACCATGCTATTCTCCCACAGTCACAATGCTATTCTCCCACAATCAGTGTTCTCATTCAGGGAGACGCATGAACACAGACATTATGAATTTCAAGAGATATCTGCAGATCCCAAACTTTTTTCTCATTTGTTTGAGGTTTCGACAGCATGCCCTTGAAGTGATCTTTGTAAGATACCCACTCCCCCTGAAAGCAGCCATAGCGCTGAATGTCTTCCATTTGTAAACGATCTGCCTGACTGTGGTCTGATGGAAGTCCTAATCTTCAGAAATCATTTTTAACCCTTTCAATAGCTCTTCTTCTCAAGTCCTCCAAACTCTCTTTAAATCAGGCCATGCCGCACTGTAGCAAAATTCTGTTATAAAGTGCCGATAACCAGCATTTGGTGGCTTTTACAGCAGACGGCAAACAGACATCACAGCTGAATGGACTGGAACACCTGATTACCCTCATCTAAAGGGCTCAGAATTCTAGAGAGTCACATGGTTCTTCCATCAAACAGCTTAATGGTTCAGACCACTTTTTCAATAAAAGAAATGTCAGTTACTGTGTACTGTAGACAGCAAACACTCGCCTTTTTGTTTATTGTAACATTAACAAATATTAAAATAGTTCAGTATAATAGGATGTAGCATCGTGGTTATGGGGGAACGCCGTCTCATTTCACTGTGCACTGTATCACTGTATATGGTTTATGTAGTCCTGCGTCGATGTAGTGGTGGATGCAGCATCGTGGTTATGGGGGAACGCCGTCTCATTTCACTGTGCACTGTATCACTGTATGTGATTGCTATGAAAATAAAAAGCCACTTGACTTGACTGTTAAAAAGTCAAAGTGTATACTTATAATTATCAAAAAGAAATCTAACAATAATGGATATTTTGACTTTAAGGTGGTCATCATAAAGCAATTTAAAGCATAGAATGAAATCAGCTTAGCATCTTCCTTTAAATGAGATTTAAAAATGTGATCGTCTTGTTTGTGTTTATTACTTGTAAACAGGTCAATCACATGTATAAAGAACCACCATTAAGCTCTTTGCGATGAGTGGAAGCAGATTCACTATTTCCACTGCTACTGTTAGTATTGTATATGCTCCGCCGTGACGTACTGACAAATCATTCTCAAATACAGCCGTCTAGCACCTACAGAACGCTTGTGATTTGACCATGAAATTACAATACATGTTGACAGTGGTTCACACAAGTCTGAAAATTTATGGTGGCAAAAACAAAGCAGATTCCTCCAAATGATTCAATCCCACTGTGAGCAGCAGGGCCGTTATTGCACGTAGCAACACTGTCACCAGATGGCGCCATGAAGGGGAGAAGCTTTGTGGAGAGACAGCAAGCCGCAGTGACGCAGGCGTGTGTACAGGCCAGCTCTCTGTGTGATGGAGGGGAGATGATATATAGAGACATGATGAAGGCATTAGTCATATACATACAGGACAAAAATACACAACAAATGTGATTGGATAAGGAGTCCCTATACACCTCCTTATTTATACAAGTAAATGACCCCATTTAAAGCAATACATATTTCATAGAATCATTTGACTTACTCCTTCGCCCAAACATTTTTATTCCTGTTTGTTTCAAGGCCCTTTGCCAAACAATATGTATGTGAAAATACAATACTGTACAAAAATACACAGCGAGCAGAAATAAACAGCACACCTTCACACTTTGCTATTTAAAGCAGGGATGTGGCTAGAGATTCAGAATGAGAAAAGATTTACGCCAATGGGATATGGTAAGTGGTGTCAAACTGCACAGCTTACAGTGAGCATTTCGAGAGCGATGTTTCCTGGGACACAGCAGCATAGCAGGTGTATAGAGAAGCGCTTAGCGTGCTAATCACAGCTAGTCCATAGCATTCCCCTAGTTCAAAGCTTGCTTGTTCATAGAAATGGATGTTTTCTGGAGGGAGGGTTATATTAGAATTAGGAGATCAGTGGTCATTGTTGACAAATCACAGTCCGAACCACAAAATGCGTCCTCTGTATTTAACTCATATGTGACATCGTGACATAGCAGGGGCAGCTAATTCAGTGCCTGGGGAGCAATGCCTGGGGAGCAGTGCCTGGGGAGCAATGCCTGGGGAGCAGTGCCTGAGGAGCAGTGCCTGGGGAGCAGTGCCTGGGGAGCAATGCCTGGGGAGCAGTGCCTGGGGAGCAGTGCCTGAAGAGCAGTGCCTGGGGAGCAATGCCTGGGGAGCAGTGCCTGAGGAGCAGTGCCTGAGGAGCAGTGCCTTCCCTAACCAATAGGCCACCACTGCCCATATCGAGATGAAGTGGGTCATTAGGCCAAATGGACTTTTAGGGAAAGTTAGCTCTGTCATTGCACTGAGTCTGGGCTGTGGGTGGAGGTAGGGGAAGCCTGCTTCCTGACCGTACTCCATCCTGAAGAGTGAGGCCCTTCTTCTAAGCACTGTGCTGGTGTCACTGAGGAATACCTTCAGCCACAAGAACCATAGCTAAGTGCTTTGCGTGATCCTGTGTACCTTCTCCCATCCATTTGTTCAACGTTTCCAGTCTCTATGTCCCTCACCCCATGCAGCTCAGAGGAGACTAACCCAACTGCCTTTGACAATGACTGCAGAGTAAGCTGAGGAACAGCGTGGTACATCGGCGTGTTGAAAAATTGTTGTACCGTACAAATAGGCTGCCGGAGACTTAATGAAGAGCCTGTAAGGAAGCAGCAAGTGTGATTGCAGTGGATGAAGGAGCACAGACACTGGAGGACAGGAAATCCCAGTGGCCCCCAGTCCCTGCTGCTCAATCCTTGGATACATGACACTAGTTGTCCACAACACAGACAGGGGCTGCGATGGGGCAGTTTGTGCATTCGGGGGCACGCTGCTCAACACAAAAAGAGCGACTAGATTCCCAAACCAGCAGTGACCCATTGTGAATAGGTCACCATTCTTCGGGAAACATGACAGTGAACATGGCTCGCTCCAGCCACCCGGTCACCAGGCCCCCGGTCCAGTGCAGCCACTGTGGGACAAGCTGTTTGGAGGAGACAAACTTAATCTGCAGAGGCTGTGGGAAGCAATGGAGTTGGTGCTGGTCACTCTCCATGCAGTGACCCCTATACAGTGTTGCAGTGTACTTTCATCCCCTGGCCTGACAAAGCAAAAGGAGGAACGATCTGTTTGTGTGTCTGGGTGTGTCTGTGTCCCGCACAATGCAGTAAGCAATCAATATTTTGACGTTGTGGGGACCATTTCTCAGGTGCTCACACAGATCTGTGAATGCAATCAAAAAACTGCCAAAATATTTAGTTTGGTTACTTCTGATTAAGGTTAGGGCTGGGTGGGGGTTAAGGGTGTCATGCTGGGATTAGAGATTTCCCCTCAGAAATTAACAGAGAATCCCCATAAAGATATAATTACAAAACTGTGTGTGTGTGTGTGCATGTTTGCGTGCATATATGAGTGTGCGCACGCGCAGTTTAGCTTATATCTTCAACAGGGTGCAAAATTACACCTACGTAATGTATTAAGTCATATAATTTCTCACATAAGTCTCTGATGGTTTTATATTTATATAGTACATTTATTATTTGTAAATTTGGTACAAATGAAACAGTGATAAACACGTCATCTCAGTGGGGAGCACTGCAGCCTCACAGCTGCAGGTTCCAACTCCATCCCTGGGGAGTGCAGGTCGCAGGTTCTCCACGTGTTTGTACAGCTCTGCTGCAGGTGGCCCAGTTTCCTGCGTTTAGCTCAATCAGTATCTATAAATTACCCTCAGTGACTGCGACTGCAATGGCGTCCTGTTCTGGGTGCCCTGTGCTCTGAGAGTGTCTAGGCTCACCATTAAAAATGTAATAAGTTAGTTGTTTTAAGCTAGGGTGAATTCATTAGGCTTATTCAGACAGGATCCTAGGAACTATTCCAGTTCTTCAAATTGCCGGACTTAAAATGGAGTAACTCCAGCTAAGGTCAGATATCAATGCCAGCTGTCAACTCGCCAACGCATCTGAGCAGCGGGCATTCAGGCTGTGGAAGGAAAGCCATGTAAACACAGAGCAGACAGGCCATGAAGATGTGATTCTGCAACCCAGAAGCTGTGAGACAGCAGCACTGCTTACTGAGCCACTGCGCAGACAGCAGGCTTTTCATTGGCCGTGACCATTGGACTAATACCAGGAAATTCCTAAAGGTGGTGATGTAGAGCTGATCTGCGTCTATTCTGCCAAAAAACCACGGGGCACTTCCCCGAATGCGGCAGATCAGGGTGATTATGAAATATTTGTTTCACAAAGGAACATGTTTGATTATTGCATGAAATAGGACAAGGGCAGAGTGTATTTTATCAGTAGTGGAGATGAATGATACACTAAAGGAAGATTATCACTCTCTTTTCCTGAAATAAGATGAAAGTCTCCCACAGAAGAAACAATTAATGGTAAAGGCAGGACAACAAATTGTAGTAAATATTGCATGAGTCTTGATTTCCTTTTACTTGGGGGTTTATCTATTTGCTGTGTCTTTTGTTCATATGGACCAACAAAGAATTCATGGTGGCATCTCTGAGACCAACAGGAAAGAAGGTGTGGGCCGTGTGCCACGTAAGGTGAGATAGTAGCATGTTTTTGGCTGAAGTATGAGGCTCCCCGATACAGCTGGAAGGTGTCTGTGGATGGGCGACCCGTCTCCGCCCTGCGCTGAATGTGACTCCGCCCTGCAAGAGCCAGCCAGCAATCTGCCCGCCAGTGTTTTTCAGCACGGCGCGAGATGAGAGCCTCTGCTTGCAAGCCGGTCCACAGGCAACGCCCACACTGCCTGGACATCTCAGGCTTTTATAGTAAAAGGTAGAGCATTGATTCAGAAGATGATGCTCCAAGCTGTGGCGGTCAGGGGAGAGGCCCTAGTGTGGACAGAGCCCAGATGAAGGACAGATAATACTGTCCAGCTCACATCCAGAATACCAGAGACATTTTTGGCTCACAAACGTGTAGACATGCACATACCCGACCTCGTGCACATACCCGACCTTGTGCACCCAGTCATTAAGGGGCAGGCATTTAAACGCGTTTAAGCGATGATGATGAGTGAGTGAGTGAGTGAGTGAGAGTAAAAATCATGCTGTGATTGTTGTCCTTAAAGTGCCAAAATCCCTGTGGTGATGAACCACTCCTGAAGAACGAGAAATTCCAGGCAGTAAAAAGCAGCCAGATGAAAGGGGAACCACTGCTTCTGGCCAGAATGCAGAGGTCCCACATCTGATTGCAGCTCGTGGCCCCCTGCTGGCGATATGAGGAACTGGCAAAGTCCAGAATGCGGGTTCATATGCTAAATCAGCGAGCTGCGACCTACTGCTTACCATGGAAGTGCCCAAAGCTCACATAATGTTGTCATAAGTGCTGAGGATCTGGAGATGCATACAGAATATGCAGGTTTAAATCCCAAAAGCAGTGACTTACAAAACCTTAGTTATTTCTTTGGAGTAAAAGCACCTCAAAGCAAATAATTCCTATAAGGAAATGTCAATAGTACATTTTCTCGTCGTCAAATCAGGAAGTGTTACTGTGTCACTAGAAAATTTCTGAGGAGAGCCTCTCTGGAGGTACTATGCTGGAAGCCCTTCGAGAATGAAAACACAGGGGGAGATGACACGCAAGCATGCATCGGTGCGGCAGACAAGCCCTGAGCCAGCGCTGCCACCCACGCAGCCAAAGGGGCATGGACGCATGGATGGTGTCCACCAATGAGACGTCTGCAACAAGGTCCATCTGCTCGACGTCTCTATTTTCTCACAAAAGGGGCTAAAAAGTCATTACATAAACGTAGCATACAAGCAGAAAGACCTCTTTAAAGACCAGCGGGTTTCCTTGGAATTACGACTTGAATTGTTCCTCAATGTTAAAAGGCTTACATTTCACCCATGCGTACCCATCACTTTCATGAACCCTAGAATATACACGCGCTTGTGTATTACAGCTTAATGTTTTATTTTTTCTTCTGCCTGTTTCGCACCCTTGACACACCAACTTGTGGGAGTCGTTTTGGCCAGGCTTGTGGACATGTGTGAAGGTAGCATGGAAACTTTTTAAAAATACTAACATGTGAGACAATCATTTGGTAACGATTGTGAGCCTGAACTCACCAGATCACAACTGATGTGGATTACCCAGCATGCATTGGGCCCCCGGCTGGCAGACCGGCAGAGGCTGTCAGAGAGTCATTTTCCGTGAGCTTCCACAGGTGATGACCACGGTATGAAAGCGAGATAAATAATGAAGACACACGATCTGTTGCTGAAGCCAAGGTTAAAATGAAGCAGGCATTGAAAGAAAGGGCCCAGCTGCTTTGAAGAATAATACTGACTTGTGAGTACACACTGCACAATTGTAAAAAGAAAATGTTACATGAGAATTAAAAATGTTTAAGCTTCACGTTGCTATTAGTTAACATCATTTTTGTATTAAAATATGAAATTCAGATTTCCATTTTGAGACTGAGATATTTTCAAAATTCACACAAATTCTTGATCACACATTACATGTGCCGTTATTGTTAGGTAAATTACTGCCATCTTTAGCACTTGGCTATTTATGGGCAGCCTTTAGACCTATTCATGTTGGTCTCAAACACCTACACCCTAATGCATAGTGCAACTCCAACCCCTACCAGAAGGTGGCTCTCACTCACATTTCCCACGACTTAGCAGCAATTCCCCACCTCCACCATTTACAAAAGAGGCCTCTGGCAGCAGTGAAAGGGAGGCGTGGGGATGGTTGCTTTATATCCCAGGGCAGGCTGGAAAGTGGGAGGGACTGATTGGATATGGAAAGTACATTAAGGATGAACCAGAGGTCGCATTGATCAATGCAGGGTGAAGAGGCACAGTGGGTGTAGCAGAGATGGAGGGAAATGCTCTAGTGCTGGAACGTTCTGCTGCTCGAATGTGACACTGGATGATGTAAATGTCCCAGTAGCCAAAATAGGAACACAAAACATGCATTTAATGTACTGGTGTTAATTCCTTTGAGTAAAAAGTACACCCAAGTATTTTGTGGAAGAAAATAATACACATTATAAATAAGAACAAAAAAGAGACATACGATTAAATATAAAAGAGTTATGGTATTATATATAATGTATGTTGTAGCAAACGGATAACGTGTTCCAGATTTACAATGTTTCTAAAATACCTTAGAACATAAGAACATAAGAAATATACAAACGAGAGGAGGCCATTCGGCCCATCAAGCTCGCTTGGGGAGAACTTA